>WBMZ01002801.1:0-176080 GCA_013400975.1 Atrichornis clamosus
GTGGGACTGGGGGTGGAGGGGTGGAAGTCATTGCAGCTCTTAATGATGAGGTCGACAAAGCAGATGGAAGAGGTGGTGGTGGTGGAGGAGGAGGAGTGGGGCTCACAAACACCGGGGTTCTGCCTGTTGCTGGTGATTGAGGACGATTTTCTACCAAGCCAGGAGTAGAACTGCAACATCCAATAATAGAACAAAGTTATTAGAGCTAGAGAGTGCAAAAAATAGTAATAGATGCACTTCTGCAACCTAAGAACATTGAACCCTGGGCATTAAAGAGCATCATATACTATGATGATTTCAAATTATTTGTTCACACCTCATAAACAGGGAAATCTAATTTTCAGTACGGCGTATGCATCAGTTTTCCAACAGACCTCTGCTCAAATTCAGCTATTAACCAAATTTATGTTCTTGTGCAATGTACCTGCATCTTTATCAGAGGATTCCTATACTAGTCTCCTAAACAGCAAAAAATCTTTATTTTCAAGAGACTAGCATCTTGCCCCATCTGAATTAACTGTCCTCTAGTTTAAGTTGTATGTACCTGTCCATAAAGTAAGACTTTTGGGATAAAAACATAGGGGAGTTACAACAAAGCCTCCCTCTAGAAAATATTCTATATATGTATCCACTTCTGGAAAGGCACAAAGAAATAGAAAATAAAAACACTTTGGGAAAGGGAAGCACTTGCAATTTAGCAAATGCAATGAATGCATAGTTTTGACAGCTGACTATTTTACTGTGATCTATTCTTCCTTTCATGTAGGCTGAAACAGCTCAGTTGTACAAATTTCCAAAGCTCCAAAGCTCCATCCTGAAATGCCAACATATTACACAGAAATATGTTCCATAGTTATTTATCTTGCCATTTGACTCAGAAGGCAACACCGTCAAGTCAGTATGATGGTAAGGTGAAGCCTATCTCCACAAGGGCACCCTCCAGGATTTAGATGCTGGCCCTTCTGTCCATCTCTTGGTGGCTCTGCACCTGCAGGCACGCTGGGGCTGTGGGCTGGCACAGCTCCACGGACGCGGGTACTGCCTGGGCGGCGTGGAAATAACACTAATGACTCCTAGTGGGGTGGGAGAAAACGAAAATGCCCGAGAGATCTGCAGTGGCCCGAGTGGCTGGTACCTGACACAGGGAGGCGCAGGCTTCACTTCTCCCGCTCCGTGCAGCGGGGGCGGCGGCGGCGGCTCATGTGGCCTGACCAACACGCGCTCCTCGGCTCTGCTCAGCAGCTCAGACATCTGGCTGTAGGGTAACGCAGAAAGTGAATAGGATCCATCCATATGGTCCACATACGCTTGAGATCTGCAGAAAAACAGGGAAAATGATCCAACATTACCTTTAGTATCAGTAAGTACTAGTGACCTCAGCTACTGTTGTGTACTTCAGTTTGACTCTGAATACAAATATCTTCTCTTCACTAGAGGTGCATATTGTACAGCGTGACTTTTCAATAATTTATTCCACTTTCACTCTTATTGCTTTTAGCAGCTCAGGGGTTAGATTTTGGCAGTTAGATACTCGCTGCACTATGTGTGTGCCCTTAGTGTTTATTAGTCACATTATTTTGAGCTAAGTAAACACAGCAATACAATCAGAACTACTCTCCTTTTATAACATTCATGAAACATCCATCAATGTTAGAATGGTAGAATTTACAACTGAATAATTTAGCTGAACTTCTGTCAGAGGATCTATATTCCAATATATACGGAGAACTCACTACTTTAATAGACATGACTCAATAAATATCTATTATTGAGGAGTAGCAGTAAATAAAGATGATTCAACTTACTTGTTAATGACAATTTTAGACACACCTCAAGGACCTGATCAGTTAGGAAATTTTAATTAGCTATTCAATCACAGATTTTTTTTTTTAAATCTGTATCAAATTCAGAGCAAAAGTGTTTGCAGAACTCTTTTCAACAAGTACAGCAATACTCTACGTTTCCACATACTGCCACCTCTGTAGTATCTAAGCCTATTAAGTTCTTGAGGGGTGAAGTTCTTCCTCATTTATTCCAAAGCATGGTGCTGTTCTGTATCTGAACAACACGCTCTGCACCTGTAGTGCTCCCAAGCACTTCAGCATTATAAATAACTGCACTGCTGGTACTGAGATAATCAGGGCTTAGGGCAGGGTCCTGGATATAAAAGGATACCTGTAACAAGTGTGTCTAAAGTGGAACCCAACGTACAAAACAATGAAAGGACAGCAGAAAGGCTGATTTTTTGGTTTCTGCCAATGACTTGGCACAGCAGTTTACAGAGTTACTATAAAGCTGTTCCTAGAAAAATGCTAATCACCATAACTTAAATTGTACCCCACTGAGTGAAACACACAGAGACCATTTTCACATTCTGAATTGAGCTAAGTTTTCTACAAGCAGGTTTTTTTCATTTTTCAGGCAGCAAACACTCTCTTCCTAGAGTTGTCATAATTACTCACTGTCACTACCGAGCTTGTTTGAAGACCTTACAAAGCTAAACAAAATACTCGCTTATGGTGTGGTTTTGGCCAGAGAAGGATAGAGGAAAAATTTAAGTATTTTTTGAAGGTCAGTGAATACTTTTTAAGGAAAAACAAAACTAAACAAAAAGCCTGCAAAAACTCCAAACCAAAAATATACCCCCCAAACCTCCTAACATTATTTGTCAGCCCACTTTTCTATCAGATATCTCTTGGCTGGTAAAATGGACTTGGTTTTGCACGAACACCAGAAGCATAAGCACAGCAGGTGTTTACCATGTGAAATGCTACTTTTAGCCACCAGCAAATACGTGCTGTGAAATGAGAATTCAACAGGTTGGATTTTGTAATAGGCTATAACCAGAAATGTCAATCAAATGATGGATTTGTTCAAGAGTAAAGAGAAGCTCAGCATTCTCATTTGAGTTCCAAGTGGACGTTTGTTCACATCACACACACCATATAGTCTTGGCAGTGTGTGCTTAAGAAAAATCAAGAGACTGGAATAATAGGGGTTTTGTAGGTCAGGAGTGGAATGTAGTGACACACCTGGGTGCAAGCTTGCAGCAGTGACACCACACCTTCTTCAAGCTGCAGAGGACAACAACATCCTCAAGGATACAACGAGATACATGCTATGCTTATAAATAACAACATAGTAACTACTCCTTTATGGACACCTTAAGTATTTTAAAACTGAGTTTTGATTAAGCTACATCATGGTTTCCAGTGCATTTCAAGAGTAGCGGTAGCATCTCGTCACTGACTGTTTCTCACGCACGTTCACTATGTAGTACGAGCACACTTAATAAAGGATAGAAAAAACCAGAAAGGAACCTTGATTCAAAGTGTGAAGCTGGGCCATTAGCAACTTCAATGTGCTTATGTAAGAGGTTAGCATCATCTTCTGCCAGCTCTGGACCTTGGGCTAACTTCTGCCACTCTCTCCGTCTGTCATGGGGTGCCCTTGGCACTTTCTCTGGTTCGTGAGGGCGATCCAGATTTTTCTGCTGTAGGAGAGTCATGCAAACAAAACTGACAATTGAGACAGTGTTTCATAATTAGTTGCATATAAACATCAGCCACAAAATTATGAAAAACAATCCCATTTCAAGTGCAAGAAAAATTTACTTTCAGGCTAAGCATAATATGTCAACCAAAAAGACTTGTAAGAGCAATGAAACTGCAGTCTAGTGGATAAGTAGCTAAATAATACAGAGAAAAACACAGTTTAAGTAGCTTTTTATTCTAAGTCTGAAATCAAATTATGAATTTGACACTTATATTCACTTTCTCTACTATGTCTGAAATACACAGAATAATGGTGAAACAAAAAAGTAGTATTACTTTTTGAAAAAGTACTCATTTAATTTTAAGAAAATATAAGCAAAGTGTTCTATTCCTACTAATTTCTTTCTAGTTTAGAGTAAACATATCTATTTAGAATGTAATTCAAGATTTTTCACCTATAAGATTGTCAAAATTTTGTATTACAAGTAAGTGCTCAAGTGAAATTCTTTATTACTGCTATATTCCTCCTTTTTGAGTCTTAATAGTTAAAATACTTAAAAATTTCAGCAAACCTGATGTTATTTACATTAAGACAGCATGAAAGCTTCAGGTTTTTCTATATTATTTTACTACTACTAACACTATTATCATTATTATATAATTATTTGTTAAGGTTGATGGAACTGAATGAATACAAGTAGTTTTAGTTGACTAAAAATGACTCTGTCAAGTTTGGATTGCTATTAAAGTAGAATATCTGCAACTAAACCGTTTCAAAGCAAAAAACAACCAGAAGCTAAAGTTAACATATGTACCTTCTGCTTCCTCTTTTCTTTTCTTTTGTCCTCGGTGTCCTGCAACATTTTTTCCTTCCACAGATCAAAGAAGTATGAAGGATTGGTATAGAACTTCAAACCCTCTTTTCCATCATCCCTGAAATACAGTGACACAAAGAGGGCATACTATTTATTTGACAACACATGAATCCAAACATTAAGACAAAGGAAAGCCATATTAAGGAATACATAGAATCTTAGAACCTGAAGTATTTTACTGAGGAACATAAAAGAGATGAACATTGACCTCCTGTGCCATCACTTTTTATTATCTTTCCTGCCATTCAAGGTCCTAATTTTAGAAAGGTAACTTTAACACAAGCTCTAGACAAAAAAAAGAGTATCATAAATCAGAGAACTCTCACTCTAATAACTCAAATTTTGGTGCTAAAATATTGAGCAGATTTGTTTGGCTGCTCATGGTCAGCTACTGATTCAAGTTGACTCTGGGACAGCAAACAACATTCATTTCCATGAAAGACCTTTCTTTCTACATACTTATGTGCTTATTTTCTTCACTTTGCACCCAAGAACATTACATAGTTTAATAATAATAAACAGATAATAAAATAATAAATAGATATTAAAAATTGCTTTTTCTTACCATGTTATACTGAGTTAAAATTTGAGTAAAATGGAGTAAAGTTTTAACGCTTATAATGTCTTCCACTCTTTTGATTCCTCCAACAGCTTCACCATTTTCTACTCTGGCTCCTTAAATATTCAAGTGCTACCCAACGTGAGGAAGGTGCCTGAATACAGCCTCTCTATTACATAAAATAAGCTAGAAATTGTTTTTGATTAATTTTATTTTACTAACCTGTAAGGGGTGAGAATGTTAAGTGGAGGCGGCTGTTCACAAATGTCGTAAGTTTCTTGCAAAGGAATTGGCAGGGTTTTGCGGTCAAACAGCTGCTGATCTTGAACCGTGGAACTCCGGAAAGCTTTTCTCATTGTAATGTCCTGCAGTGACACTGAAAGGGGATATTGCCATTTTAAAAAAGCCCATCAAATATATTTTATTTTGATTGATCTGGAATTGCCTGATGTTGGTTAAAATATAAATATTAAGCACCACTACTTGCACCTTAGGCATTTTACAGCAAATATAAATTTATCTAGCGCTACTGCCAAGACAAGATATTGTCAGACTATGTGAAAAACATGTCTATAATGTTCTAGCACATTATCCTCTATTTAGCTTCACAGGAAATTTTTCTCACCTAGATAGAGATCAGTACTCTGTCTCTCCTAAGTAGTTCAGCAAATTGCTTACTGTAGCTATAAAATATAATTCAGTAGTTCAGAAGTATCTAGTAACATCTACCAACTGCATTTCACTCACATATCATTTTGTTGGTAATAAAAACTATTCTCTGTCTTGAGGTATAGATTTTACCTTTATGGCATCAGCAAGCCAAACTTTGCATTTCTTGTGTGTAGGCAGCAGTTCCACTGAAGGCCCACCGAGATGCCAAACCAGCAAATCACTTAAGCTTATGCTATTGAGATCAATGAGCTTTGATGGGAGGTGATTCTATGTTCCAACACATGAAACTAGTCAAATGTTTTTTAATCTGACTGTTTAATCAAGGTGAGACTTCTCTGTTTAATTCAGGTGAGCCACCTTGAGTTTTTAAGCACAGTAGTTAGGAATAATCAATTATCTTTATGTAAGATCCAAAGGAAGACAACAGATTAAGCAGTGATTTCAAGTATTTTTACCTACTCCTGTTAAAGCCCACATTCCTTTTTCTATTCAAAAGAATTTTTTCTATTTCATTAAAATTTAGATCAAGATTAATGGAAAAGTGACCACAACTGATAAGCTTTGGACTTTTAATTCTGGAAACAGTACACCTATTTAGTCTCATGTTTCTCTTCCTCCCTGATCTTCAGTTACTGCACCTGTGAAGTCCAGGTGTATCTCAAGGCTGTCTTTGCAACCAGCATTACACTGGCATTAGATAAAGTAGCAGATCTTTTCATTAGTTTGGGCTCTTTTTTTTAAATCACAAACAATGGTGAAAACAGTTTTAAGATATACTAGCAAAGAGAGCATTTTCAGTACATGCATTTTATCTATAAATAATTATGTTCATTTTATAGAAACAGGTAGATGGCAGTGCCCCTTTAGGCAAGGTGAGAGGACAACTCTCCCTCTGCCCCCCTATCAGTAGGGCCTTTGGCAATAATTTAAAAAATAAATCAGTTTAAGCTGAAAACTGTATTTTTACTCTGGTTCCTCTAGCACACACAAGTGTACACATACATATGTATACACACTGAGAACTGGATTTCTATTGTGTGATCACAGAGGGGCAGAAGGCAGGGTTTTTCCCAGAAGGCTTGCAGTTCCTGGAATGTTCTGTCTTCTTACCTAAGCATATTGGCAGCATCCTTTGTGAAGCTAAAGATGGGATTTATTTCATTTTCAGCTTGGCTTTTGAAGTTTATTACAGTTGGCAAGGTTGTGTATTCCTGGAGAAGTTTCCTCCTTTTTACCCTTAGGTTCTAATTCATCACAGTGTCTTTTATTCTTTTTAATACCTTTAATTAGCTGCTCAGAAGCCTTTTTAAGTGTGTGAAAGAAGTATTATAATGTATGAATGTCAGCTAGGAGTCTCAATTTCTACAGGTATTTTTGCAGTCATAAATAACCCTATATATTTTGTACCTGTCATGAAGTACAGCTTGTTATTAGCTGGCAAAAGTTCACTGTTAGAAGAACTGAGGTTTACCTCATCTGAAAACTTAAGTCTTAGAGGATTTTATACTTCAGCTGTTTTTCCTTTGGTTGTTGGTTATACAAGTACAACAAATGTACTTGTTCAGAGTTGCTCGGCAATCCTACAAGATTTTAAACTGTCACTTATTGGAGACTTTTCCAACAAAAGTAAAACAGTATATTTCTCTTTGAACCTGTGTACATTCTGAAGGCAATGAAGTAATTTATTCCAATAAATAAATACAGTACTTCAATTTAATATTAAAATGCTTACAGAGTACATGACACCACATTATTGACATTGTTCTATAAACACTTTAGTAGCATTCCATCTCTCCAATGATAAAATACAGCCAGTCTAATTCATAATTTCCCTTTAGTTGCTTAAAATCCCACTTTTTGTACACATGTACGAGGGGATAACATACCTGAGGATAATCAATAAATCCCCAACAGTAAGCATAATTACTTTTTCTCTAAACATAAGATACACAGCAAAGCTCTTAATAGAAAACATACACTGTAGAACTTCAAGCAGCATTTCCTATGCTGATATCCAGTAACAGGCATTCCCTGAAAAGCATACCATTATTCCAAACAACTGACTACATTAGGAGAACATTACTCAGGAAATGAAAGGACGTGGCACGCAAAAGACCGAGAGTCATGACACGGATATAAGTCGCCTACACAGAGGGATCAGGTAAATCCCACGTCGCAAACCCAGCGTAATCCTGGGCTGCACAGGGTTTGCCTTACAAAGCCACTTGTTTGGCTTGCCAGCTGGCTGAGACACAGAAGCCCTGCGTGGTTTACAGCCTCGGCGGGGGAACACGTGAAAACCTGGCTGGTCACCCAGCCACTCAGCTCTGGCTGAGTGACAAACCAGCACAGCGAGGGGACAGGCCAGACTAATTGGATGTATGAATTCAGGTGTGAGAAGAGAGGAGTGGCTGAAAGAAGAGTTGGAAAAGCTGCAGGCATTTGACTTGATGCTGTTAAATTTAAGCTTCCAGTTGCTTAATTCCTAAGGCCCAAGATCCTAAATTTCATACGGACATATTTTACTGAAAGTTCACCTGCTACACTACTTGTGTTTACTGCAATTAACAAAAAATTAGGTCTTAAATAATTTCCTTAAATGTTGACATATTCACAATTTAATTTGAACATTCATTCAACAATCTGAACAAATGCCTGTTTATCTTTATTGTGCCTGTTTGGATTGTATGAAAAGATGTATTACATCAGCCAGTCTAACCCTCTGCAAACAATGATATTTCCCATATAAGCAAAAATTATCTGTCAGAAAGCTAAACTGCCAACCTTTTGTACATTTGGGTTTGAAAAAGAGATGCCAGTCCATTTTCACTTGTAATCAACAACAAACTGGGGGCAAAAAAAGATAGTTAAATTGCACTCTAATGAGATACAATAATTGTGTTTATTTTAGGCTAAACTACAAATTAAATGAAAGCACACCTGTAATCTATATACTAAATAACATTTTATCCCTTGGCAAGACTCTCATTAAATTGTGATTCCCAATTTCTAGTAGATGTCGTGTATGGAGCACACCACTGTACTGACAGGAAGCAGCTACTTTTAACCTTTCAAATATATTAAATACTACATTTTATTTCCTCAGAAAGTTACTATTTTTTTTATTCTTTTACACTCAAATATACAATTTATGATTATGTTCTAGGCCAAAAAATACCATTCTCCTAAAGGTGATTAATAAAGAAATGGTGTGTATTCCTTTTAAAAACTTGTTCTCTTACCACTGTCACAGAATTTCATCCCGACAGCTTTCAACACCATGAACTCTTGAATGTCACAGCTGTGACTCCTTGCAGAACTAAATGACTTGGGGAAATTATACACAAATCAATGGACTCAGCTGTCCACTATTCCCTTTCTCTGTTCAAAATCTCACCCAGCAGTTTGAAAAGTGCAGAGGAAAGAACCACTCTCGAATAAATAACTTAGACATAAGTTTCCAATTAAAGGTAATTAATTGGGAGGGAGTATTGCTGTTGAAAATTCTCTTCAGGTAAAGATTTGTGTGATTCAGTTCCTAAAGACTCTGCAATCTAAAAGTCCTATTTCTACTTTATTTTTATCTTTTTAATGATTATCCACTTCAACAATAACTAGAATTACATACATATTGGGTTTCTATGCCTTCAGAACACTCTGTCTGGTCACTGTGGGTTTAATAGTTGATAAGGAGAGAGACTACTTCTGCAGAGCAGACATGACTCTACTTTGGGCTTGTGCCTCCCACAAGAAATCGAAATTTTCTGAAATACTGCTTAAAAAAATTCCAAAACAGCTCAAGAACTCTTCAGATAGAGAATGTATGTAGATTAACTACTACAGCTAAACAAAAAGAAGATGAAAATTGTTAGAGCAATCATTTGAAGAGGGCTCAGAAGCTGCTTTAAATGCAGTGGGTAGAACCAGGGAGCCCCATGCAGACCATTAAGAAGATGTGAATCACTCAGGGACATCAAGCACAGAATCTGCTGGTGGGTCTCAACTAAACCACCACATTGTTTAGCAAATGGCATTTTGTCCAGATCCCTCTTTTTATACACAAAATATGCAGTATCATGGTCTTACCACGAAACGATTAAGCCTTGGATACACTAATTTGAAACTGATTTACTTACTAAATAACACATAAATTAAATCAAGGACCTAAGAAAATTGGGGAAGGAATATGGTAAGCAATTGGAGCCCAGCCCACCTGCCCAGAATATGGAGAGGGAGACACACTCAAATCCAACTTTCTTTAAGTAGAGATGTGCAAGGAAAACTGACCTGCTATATAATTTAAGTCTTTTTCTTTATTTGCCTTTGGGGGTAAAACTTCTAATGAACGAATGGAAAATAGTGTTATCTTCCACTTAACATATTACATGTGGAGATCATGACCCAATTTTCATGTGGTTCCTATTCTTAACTTTGATTACATTTATACTATTTTATACTCACCAAAATCCTCTTCAGAGGCTGAACACAGCTGCCCCTTCAACTGGGATTTTCTATCCTGTCCTTCTAAGTCTCACAATGGGCAGAGTATCCAGGTTTTAAAATTGACCAAGTCTTGCAATTTCAGAAGTATGCAGACCACAATTAGCTGTCAAGCTTTTTAGGTTTCTCTCCACCAAATGCTACCTTTATTTGCTCATTTTTTCACAGAGATATTGCAATAATTCAAAATGAGAAAACACACAGGCTATTCAAACAAATTCAGAGCTTTTTATTACTCTGACTCTACCAGAAACATCTTATCAAGTATCTACATCTCGTTCAGTGAATCTGACTTGGGCTGTTTTTGTTCATGCCACTTAGCTTTAAATTAATCTTAATTTCTTTCTCATGTGTAATAGCATGGGCCCAAAGGAATCCATTAAATCTTCTATTACTGCCTGCTGGCAAGGAGCTGATGAGACTCAATTTACAAGGTAGCCCATTTTACTCATGCTGTTAGCAGAGCAGAAGTACTGAAATTTGCTTAATTCTTGCATAGAGGGTTAAAAAAGGTAGATTCCAATGTTTTCCTCCCACCTTCATGCATTAACCTCCTCCAGCTATTTTAGCCCAGACTAGGACTAAATCTAAACTATTTGTGATAAATTTCTAAATTCAAGTCCAAAACAGTACACTGAAGGAAAAAAGTTTCCTGATCTCTAACTTTTACGGAAATATAACATCAAATGTCCTCTCATCCCCTCTGTCCTCATCTGGTGACTCATTCTGGGCAGCTGCTTGTGAATAAGGAGCACTGGGTACAGAGCAAGGCCTGGATATTCTTAGGTTAACAAAAAGAGTCACTTAACAGCTCCTGACACTGAGGACTGCATGTGTTCCTCTGACGTACTGGTAGTCACTGCTATTCTGTGGTGTGAGACACAAATCCAGGGGATCAGATTGGAGTCACACTTAGCCACTCTGGACTTCACTGGGTACACCTGTTCCCAGACCCATTTCCTTTAATTGCAGCGTCTGTCCCTTTCTTTAGCTAAACAGTTTAGCAAACACTGCAGCATACACAGTTCTGTGAAAATGTATTGATATTGTGCATTTGGGACTACACACTCTTTAAAAGTACCTCTAGCGATTATCTAACATCAAATAGTTATGGACTTTTGGTCCTGAAACCTAGAGCCAGACTTGCCAAAGGCCTTTTACACAGGATAGTACAACTTTTCATCTTGCTATCCTGTAATCTCTTAAGATGCTTTAACTCAACGGCTTAAAATGGTCTCTCAATTTTCTGGAAAAGTGAATGGTTAACATGCTAGATATGCCATATCAACATACATCCCACTGTGACTTAAACCAAAAATTGGCTATCAAAAGTAAATGCAGAAAAGCCATTAACATTGTGGAGTATTACAGTTCTTACAAGATTACAACTGCTGACAATTTATTATGGTACATGGAACGGATTTTTCGTCATTATCCAATCATAGCAAAATGGGTATTTTATTAGACTCCTGGTTTGGACACGGAGAGATTTAAATTTTTCCTGGTATCTGGTATAGTCCTGTGTTTTGGATGTAGGATGAGGATAATGTTGGTAACATACTGCTGTTTTAGTTGTTGCTGAGCAGTGATCAAGGACTCTTCAGCTTCTAGCCCCACCTCACCAGTGAGCTGGATGGTGGGGCACAAGAAGTTGGGAAGGCACACAGCCAGGACAGCTGACCTTTCCATACCATCTGGTGTCATGCTTAGCTTATAAACCCAGGGGGAAAGGTGGCTGGGGGCTGCTGCTTAGGAACTGGCTGGGCATCAGTCAGCAGGTGGTAAGCAATTGCATTGTGCATCACTTGGTCTGTATATTCTAATATCATTATTATTATTATTATTATTTTCCCTTCTTTTTCTGTCCTATTAAACTGTCTTTCTCTCAACCCACACATTTTACCTTTTTTCCCCCCCACCAATTATCTCCCTNTATATTCTAATATCATTATTATTATTATTATTATTTTCCCTTCTTTTTCTGTCCTATTAAACTGTCTTTATCTCAACCCACAAATTTTACCTTTTCTCCCCCCCACCAATTATCTCCCTCCTCCCACTGCAGTGCAGGGGTGAGCAAGCAGATGTGTGGTGTTTAACTGCCTGCCAGGTTAAACCACAACAATTGCAAAAAGAGGTGTGTGGGTATGATTTATGCTCAGTTATCAAGAGACTTGGAAAATCCCGTTAATGTAAAAATTCCCCTAGGCAAGTCATGATTTCGTGGAAAATCTGCTACTAGCTGTGAACAGCTGTCTTTCAAAACCTGTTCTAAAAATAATGTCATGCAAAATACGGAATCAAAACTTCCCTTAGCTTTATTTTGCTACTAGTGATATTTTGACATCTATAACCAAAGACAGCCTGAAGACCATCCTCCTGGTTTGACACTTCATTTTTCCTGTACACACAATTGTCATCACACAATGTAATAATACACAATTATTATATCTAGACATTCAGAACTGAAACAGTTTTCTATACTTCAGATTCCACAAGCGATCTGAAGCTATTTTTCATTATAGGATGTTCCTCTATTTTCTAGATCTTAGCCATATAGTTTAGAACACTCTAAACTGTTTGGGGTTACAAGATTTTCACAGTTCTACCTGCAACAAACAGATATCCAGAAGGGTAAACGGCATTTACACATTAAGTGGTCGATGTTCCAATGCTCATCAAAAAGCCTAGGCACCCTTTTAAATTCCATACAAATTCCATTTTATAGGCATGAGTCATACACTAAAGACTTTTGAGAGTACTTGTTTTCTCAGTGCTAACCAATATTTATGGTACTTAAAGCAATTTAGGAAGAATCCAAGAGGTTATATAGCACCAATAAATGAAGCTATACAACAATGATGTCATACAGAAAGTAACACGGTACAAGTTAAAAGCAAAAATCCTACTTGGACAAATGTTTACATCCCATGGGAAATAGTAGCAAGGTTAAAAAAAGAGTAAAGACTTATCTCCAAGCATTCACATAATATTACATAATATTGTTAATATTCCTAACACTAATACAGGACACTACTGAAGTGACACGTCCTCCTGTAGCCATTTTAATGTAAATTCACTGGTAACATTGAATGGTACAACAGTACCATTCAGTAACCATGAAAATGCTGAGCTCAAAAAGCTGCTCAAGGCTAAAAAAGAAACCTGCAGCAGAAATAGAAATGGACCTTTCTTATGATGCTTTGCTCTGTGTTCTTATAAATATGATTTAAAATATTATTTCCATTTCACTTATCAGTGGTGCCTGAGTGACAAAATAAGAAATCTTCCATGCAGGAGTTAACTTACATTCCTCTTCCTTTGGATCGAGTTGTGTGACACTGACAGATAAGCGATCTACACGTTCTTGTAAGGAGTTGACTCTAAATGAGAAACTGTGTGCTTCATTGAAAAGTTCACCAAATATATCTTCAGCATATTTACCTGAAACATGAGAAAAAAAAAAAAATTCAAGCATACCACAAGACAGCCAAATGAGTTTGCCTTCAAAAATATTTCTATTTTAAGTAATTCTAAGATGCATGAGTATCACTCGTAAAAACCTGTACCTACTGAGCCCATTAAGAATGCCTTAGAAAAGCAAACGGAAGTTAAATATTTAATTTGCAATTTATTCATTGGAAGTGAAATTATTTTATACATTACAGAACAGATAGTCAGCTGCTATAACTTGATTTAACCATGCTGGTATGCATGGAACTAGACTGCTTAGTTTCTTGGGTGTGTATAAAAGGATTACTTCCAGCATCTGAAGCCACTCCTGTTTGACCGATCACCAATCTCTCCAAGTGAAATTTACCTCAACTTTTTTCTCATAATAAAGTATAGCTTCCATTCCTTCTGTACAGAGGACTTTACAAACACGGAAGATCAGATATTTACATCTAGGTGAATTAGAACCAGCCTATTAAAAAATACACACTAAAATAATTAATCCTACTTTGAAGGATCAAAATTCTAGTAACTGACTGACTCATACTGAAGTAAAAAAAACCTCCAGTCTCCTTTGTTCACGTCAATGGACATCATACATTTAGCCCAGAAGAGCAGGAGATTCAAGCTTTATGAGAAAAGGATCAGTAATGAGTTTCTTTCTACAGACAGTACTCCACATAGTGCTTCTAATGCTCTCCAGACTCCACCTGAGTAGTCTGTCAAAGTCACTGAAAAAACCCCACCAGATTGCCTAGCAAAATTTGTAGTCACACTTCTGAAATACCATGTGATAGCTTTCAAAACTTCCTATCATACTGTGCATACGTAATTCATGTACTGTTTGTGCACTTATGTTGGTTTTGGAAGTATAAATCTCACAAATTTCTAACTACCTGCTTTACACTCAAGTTCTGACAGGTATAAAAGGAAGGGATAGCTATGGAAATTTTGCCTTTGGTGAGCAATACATCTGAAAATATATATAAAAATGAGGATATTTTTATGTAAACACATCAAAAGAACAAAAATTAAATCCCTACAGGTACTGTGGAAACTACTTAAAGAAGCTGTGTAGTAAGCACAAGGCCAGCACATACCATTTATTAAGACTTAGGTAATGGCAATAGAAACCCAGCATGACTACAAACAGTGGAACATAAAAGGGGATATCAGAAGGAATGTACAGAAGAAGAAAATAGAAGAGGAACAACTAGCAAACTAACAATAAATATTCCTTCAAAGACATGAGGAACAAGAAAGCCTGTCAGGGAGTCTGCAGAGCTGGCTGGCAATGAAGTTGTAAAGGAATACAGAGAAGACAAGATCCCTGTGGACAGGCTAATTGAACACTTTCCACTGGTGTTCACTGAAGGAAACTGGAGGGAGTCTCATGCCAGAATTCATTGTGGGAGTCTCAAAGAAACTGAAGTGACTATATAAAAATTACAAAACTATATCAACAAAATGATCAGCAAAAATTAGTAACAATTGTAAATCTCCTCATACACACTGAAAACACACAACAGTAAGGTTCAAAACCTTTCTCATGGAACATCTTGAGAGCTACAGACTCATAAGCCTGAAATCCAGACAAATTAGTATAAACCATTATGAAGAACTGAATTAGCAGACATCTGGATGACTCTTTACAGAAGAGCGACACAGATTTTGCAAAGTGAAATCTCTGAAGGTTTATAAGCACACACATTGAGAGCTATGATCTACTGAGATTTCTAAGAGAGTTTACAAAGTCCTTAAAGGGTTTTGGGAAAACTTAACAGATGGAGCATACAAAAGAAACAACATGGCACAGATAAATAATTCCTCAAAAGGTAGAAAACAGGGGATAGGAGTAAATCACCAGTCTCCACAGCTGAGAAAGGTAAGTCTTATCAAGCTTCTATGCTGGGATGCATGCTATTTAAGATATCTCCTAATTACTTGAAAAAAATGAGATTAAAGTTTGCCAATGATACAAAGTTTTGGAAAAGAAACACACTGAACTTTAGGAAACACAGTGAAACCCCCACTGCGGTTCCAGAAGAGGCTCCCATGCTGAGAAGAGCTGGAAGCAGGGACATTAGTAGGAGTAGCCTACATGCTGTCTTGCTCTCATTCTTGGAGCAACTGCTAAAAGCCACAGTGAGAAGCAGATCAAAGGCACAGCCATTCTTAGAACCTTTGTCTTTAAGCACCAGTCCACAGTAAAATATAGATGGAAAGTCAGTGGATGTCTTCTCAGCTGTCAACTCACCTAACGTAAGACTTTCTAATCTATGTCTTGAAACTCTGAAAAGTTTATGTTCTTTAACCTCTATCTAAAATGTGATCCACTAAGAACAAGATTGCAAAGCTTTTAATACATATGTACTAAAAATTTAATGAATTTCAGATAAGATATTCAGAAATATTCATTTTAATTAGCTAACTCACATAATATTCAGAGACACAAAAATTAACCCTAAAATCAAATGTAAAACTTCATGTATAGAATAAAAAATTAATTGCAGGGCTTTAAAATCTGGTAACTTCCCTTTTATAGGTGTATTTTGAGGCTAAAGTTTTATCTGTATCATTTCATGAGGCTTACAATTCATCTACCTCATTAATGAACTCCAACTGCAACTAATCTGTCTTGAAAATCTTTTCATTGTGTTGCATGCAGCCACAAACATACTGCAAGGAATAATTTGCCTATGCTTATGAGCACTAATCCTCAAATGGGAAATACATTAAAAACAACCTGTCGTGTTTGAAGTCTAAGGCAACCATAATGTCTCCACCTACATGTCTGTTGTTGGTCCCTGTATTTAGCCAGAGACATATTTAACCAAATGCTTTTTCTAGCAAAACAAAATGTTTGCTTTTTGTGAAATGTACAACTACCATTCAAAAGAATACTATATGTGAATGTATATATATGTACAGAACATTCATAATCTGTTATTTGTGTTGCCATCTCTGTGTGTGTTCTATACGAATATATCTTTAATTTTGAATGGGTTACAAAAGACACAATTACAGGTGATAACACAAAGTGTCACAAACTCAAGTTTAAAAAAAGTGTGAGAAAAATACATTAGTAAACAAAGCTGGTCATATTCAATGCACAATTAATTCCATTACACACAATGAATATTCCAAAGTAACATTAAGACTTCAGAAAACTCACAATATTATGGGCCTGCTGAAAAACTCTACTCTTGCTTCATGCAGTACAATAAAGTGAATTACAGTTCATTGTGACAATTAAAACATTAACGCCTTAGGATCTTGCTCATGGTTGGCTACGTAATACCAGACCAGTAAAATGAGTGATCATGTTTGCCTAGTAAATTAAATGACAATATAGACTTCTGCAACTAAATTTATTCAATGTCTGTGAAAAGCTTATTTTAGTCTATTTGCAAAACCTGCTTGGCATTTATTTTTATTAACAGAGCTCTTTTAAAAAATTTAAATTTAGAAAAGAGGATATATTGTTATTTAGTTTTAATTAAGGAATTTATTATTCACCTTTTTATTCTTTTCATAACTTTTCTTCGTGTCTCAAAGGGCTCTGCTCACAATTAAACCTTCAGTAGGAAAGGGAAAGAGGAACATAGCTCTCTCTGGTGTCAGTCAGTATCCTTTTTTGTGACAGCCAAATAAAATGTCTTGGAAGCACTGTTCTGTCCTTCCTCCCCTCAGTAACATGCATGCATTTTGATGGCTTTTTGAACAACCATTTTTCTGACTTTTAAAACAGACCTATGAGCTGAAAACAGAACACTAGCTAGTAGCTACTAACTGAAAACAGAATACAATGACCTTGCTTACTGCCTTCCTCATTTTTTAAAAATTAAAACCATCAAAATTTGTATCATCTACTCCTTTTCATTACCATGGCAATAAGTGTGTGATGGCCTATAAAATGGGAAAAAATTACTGAGCAGTTTTACGGTGCTTTGCTTGTAACAAATGTAACAAATGGTGATTTGTTCCTTCTAATTTCTCTCCTAATTTCCCCCCATAATTTCTTAAGTATTTGTCCAGGAGCACTGGCTTCTGTGCACAAATGAATAATTCCTAAATATCCAACACAGGAAAATGAAGGGATACTAAGGTAAAAGAAATGGGGTGCTTTTGGTCTTTTTCTGGAGGACTGGGTATGCATCAGATGAACCAAAGCCAACCACAACCACCACATCAAGTTCTGAACCTTATTTCCATTCCAGCTAATTAAACAAAACGTGACAAAGAGATGTCTTTAAAGACTTATATGTTGTGTTGTACAAATTCTTAGAACCACAGTAACACGCTGCAGGAGCAGGGCATACGTGGGCAGTCCCCTCAAAACTCCAGTCCTTAAATCCACATGAACTACAGCATTCTCAATTCTGTATCTGTTAGCAAACCCTAAGGAAAGGGCATTTAAATTAATCATTTTGCAACACTAGATCAGTTACCAACAGATTTAGTTACAGCCTCTCAGACAAGGAGTGGGACATGAGCCCTGAACTAGAACTTGTAGAAGAAGTCACTGTTTTACTATCCTTTTGCATTGTTAAAGAAAACGAATTCCAAAGCCTTCAACTGCATCTCAACTGAAGCAGCATCCTGTAGATCGATTATGGCACACTCAGTGCCATAAAACAGCATCATTTCTGGAAATTCAAGGGCATCACTGCTAAAACTCAAACCAATGCAAGATGTAGAAAGCAGGACAATTGTTCAATATCCTCAAAAGTATAAACTTTCATTAATTTAGCCTTAAGTAATCTGTCAGACTCCTGGGGCTCAGTGGTATATGTGTGTGTGCGTGCGTGGGATGACACTTACCAAAACAAAATCTAGTCCAACACACTTATCATTGGAATTAAATTATAAAAATATGTAATATGTTAAATATATGGTAAGATTATTAAGTGCAAAGTATAATGAAGGGTTATGTCATTAAATTTGGTATCAATAAACATTATTTGATATTAAAACAGTAAATAAGTTGATATATTCAATGCAAACAGCAAAATAATACTACAGTTTTAAAATACGGGTTTGGCAATTTAAAAAAAAAAAGTAGAAATTGGTAAAACATCTGAAAGAATAAGCCAAGAATTCAGTCTGTTACCCACTTATACGCTACCATTCCTTGAATCCTATCACCTCAATCGTGTTCACACACTAAACAATATTTTTGCTCAGTACATTTTCTAAAAATAAAGGCACAGAACAAGAGCAGCTGTAAAACCTGTCTCATGTTCCACTGCACAATCCCTTCCCAATATACTTACACTATGCAAAATTACATTATTCACTACTGAATAGTTCCTTCCTACACAATATAGTGTATTTATTAGAAAATATTCTTTCAGAATAATTAGCTACCACATAATCCACTGACAATATATAGCCAAGGTTCCCTTATAAAGCAAAACTAGAAAGGTATTCTAAGTGTATTAATACATTTTTCCTTCTCCATTATTTCTGACATGTAATTTAACATATTCCTTGCCTTTTGATTCAGCTTCAGATCTTTAGTACCTAATGTAATTTTTAGCAAAAAATAAGATATATCTGAGTTTCACTTGAAGCTCTACGCTTATTTCTCTTCAGGATCACAATCCATCTCACAGCTCAGCGATTAGGAAACAGACTAAAAGCTAGGAGACTGAACTTGGAGATAAGAACCTGGGTAGATCCTTGAGAATTTCAGTGGCTATGGCTAAGCAGGCTCTGAAAAACAGTGTACTAAGTGCATAGCACTGATGCTAACTAGGAACTTCCATTATGAAGATGTGAGGGCAGTGCACAAGGACTGGACTTAAGGATTATAATAGGAGTACCAGAGTACTGAAGAGACAACTTGGTTCCTTTAGCCAGGCATTTATCAGACAGCCTCATCAGGACGTCAAAAGTATCAAATAAACTTTGTTAAAGGGCATATTTGGAGCAGGTCTGATGCTTCTTATTGACATCCAAAAAGAAAAAGTCAGCCTTCAAAAATCTTCAGCCATGGAAGTCTGAGATATCACTTGTTACCTCCCACTGAGGACACTGTCAAGTAAACTGGCTGAGATTATCCACTGTGTATTCAGAAATCTGTGAAAGAGACTGCTGAGAGCTGAACTTATGCTGAATATACCAGCACTAAAGATTGTTTCACAGGGAAGTCTTGCTTTTCCTTTCTAATATAACCTGAATTCACTGCTTTATGTAGGCAAGGAATTAATGACAGGTGGGACCTTTTTTCTGCTAACACAGAGTTGTTTTCAATGAAACATTAGTCACCACTTGCTCATCCCCTCATTACCATTCGAGATGGAGACAAACAGCATCACATCGCCACTTTGGCAAAGACAACATCAAGAAATCAGACAGAAGTTTTTGAGAGGATGGGGTTCTTCCAAGCTGAGTTAGCCTTTAGTTTTCAAATCCATCAGTTTCATTACCCCATGTGCACAGGAACACTTTCTCTTGTGTTCCTTGAAAATTGTAGTAATAAAGAAGAAAGAGGAGTGACTCATGAAGAAAATTCACAGAGAGTACTGAATGTGCTCCTGAACACACTGAGAAGGAGGACTGGCAGGGCAGGATGCACCACAGGGGTTCTGCTGTTTCTGCAAACTGACTGAAGCTCTAGCTGCAGATCTGCAGAGACCTACTTCCAATGGTGCAACATG
The DNA here is from genome assembly GCA_013400975.1 of Atrichornis clamosus. NCBI lineage: Eukaryota > Metazoa > Chordata > Aves > Passeriformes > Menuridae > Atrichornis > Atrichornis clamosus. Next base: position 20,219 of record WBMZ01002801.1, read on the forward strand.
CAGGGACCTTACCGTGTGCAGAAAATGTTGTCCAGGCAGGGTGAAGAGAGAGGCTGGTCTTTGAGCTGAAGAGCCCTGGTTCTCAAGATTAGTTGCAATCCAGACATCTTGCTGCTAAGTATTACTGGAGAAACATTTCCCTCTTACTGAATGTTAACACCTTAAGCCATGGCAAACTGAAGGTTTTCCTGAGATGAGAAAGTGTCTCTCACAAGATGGACAGTGTTTGAAACCCACTAATAGAGATAGCACAGTAAGCAAATAATAAGAAAGAAAAGTTAAGGACATCTGAGAAGAAAAAATAAGGGGGAGAAATAATTTGCTCCAAAGTCAAGTTTTCACTCCTGAAAACTTACAAATAAGGGGCAAAGAAAAGGAAGAATTAGAAGAACATGGTAAAAAGATACATAGTGCCTAGAAAAGATAGAAAGATGTAAAAGGCCACTAAAGGTTAAGTGAAAATTGTTTTCACTAACATAAAAGGCACTCCAGCTTAGCAGAGTTATGACGCATTCTCTTTCTTTATGTAGAGGCAAAAGACAAAATGTGGAATAACATCTTGCTATGATTGAAAAAACGCTCTAGTCTGAATGCCTGCAATATAGATATTCATTAAGGGCACATACTCAAAAGGAGAAATGTTCTTGTCCCTAGATGGAGGTGTCAGAGACCAGGGCCGAGAACAAACCCTATCAGTTAGGTTTCTTATGTGGTACTGAGATTCTGTGTCCATGGAACAGCTGAATAAAAGGAAAAACAAGATTGGTAATAGCTGTGAACAAAATGAGGAGGCTACATACACACAAGAGAACTATTTATCTGTCTTCTAACAATGGCACAGCTGCACAATGCTCTCAGTTGTGTTTCACGTACGTGGGAATGTTATAGCCTGACGTACCCCAACATATAGAGAACTGGAGTACTAATGTATATGCAATATTGCTGAAAAAAAGAGGTAAGCACTTCCCCAAACCAGATACTGTTAGAAAGCAAGAAATACAGGAAAAAATGGCTAGGAAACTAAGACAGCTGTTGCTATTGTCCAGAGAGTTTCTGCTGCCACAGTGCTAAGAAAAACTGTTAAAAAACAGATCCTTTTATGAAGACTGAGAATAGATGGGGGGAAAAATTACTTACTGGCAATTTTGTATGTTGTATCAAGACAGACTGATGTGTTTTCATGCTCCAGGGATAAAGGCAAAGACTATCATTCAAAGCAGGAATAAATATTTCATCCTTTCATCTCTACTTCTTTTAAAGGTCAAAAAACTTCTCAAACTGAACAATTACAGCAGCACATCAAATAAGCTATGAAAAGATTGATAATTTGTATGGAGACACATAGTAGCTATCACTAACATAGTGATGTAAAGCTCTTTTAATTTTATACTGAAACACAGGAAAACAGAATTCCTGTCATTTCATAGACATTTTTTCTATGTATGTCCTATTTAGGTGTAGTATCCAAGATCATAGAAACACAGCCCTGTTAGGTTGAGAAGACCTCCAGAAGTCTAGTCCAATACCCTCTACAAAGCAGATCCAGTTAGATCCAGCTGCTTGACTAATCCCATCAGCTGTTAATATCTCCAAGAATAGAGATCTAATGACCTGCATGACACAACTCTACGTTTAGTTTTCCTCAATAACACCTCTCGGTATCATTTTAAGTACTGGAGGCTCCAATTCCATGACAGCACTCCTTCTCCATATCATGTCAGAAGAAAGGTTAAGAATGGTTGGTCGTGAGAGCCATAACCATAATGGCAGAAGATTGATCCTCTATTTGAGGGCCAGTAAAAGAAAAATCTTGGAGGCAGAGATGACTGATTGTTAATCAGGTCAAAGACCATTCATTTAAATTTGCAGAACTTTCCTGTCAAAAGCAAAAGCAGCTTTAGTTTAAAGGAAATGAAACCCTGCCAGAACTCTCAGTTTCCACCCTCAGAGTAAAGCCTCATTTCGCCTACAACTTAAAGGCTGCTTCTCAAACACACACATTATCCACAGAAAACAAAAAGGGAAGGACTGCAGAGAAGCTGGTTGCCAGGGGACTGCTGTGAAACCATGCCTGCTGGCTGTGACTCACAGGCAACCGCTAAAATTTATCTGCGTGTCAGCAGGCCTTGCTGTACTCCCGGAACAGTGACACACCCAGTGAAGACTGGTTATTTGGGTTTCGGCATGAGAGACAAAATTCCTATGCCAAAACTCCCGAATATTTTTGAATTTGTATTGCTACAAGCATAAACAGGCAGAAAAGCAAAAAGAATTCTGGAACAGAAGTACTCACAAGTACTCAAACCTTTGTAACATAATCACCATTTTTAAAGAAAAATCTTTAGCATTGCTGAGAAATAAGGACTATTTTGCAAAACATGTTCTATATAATTGTAGGAAAAAAAGTGGGGGTTTTTCGGTTGAAAAAACATGGCATGCATGTTTCAGGAAAGACCCACTTTGCTTTTACCAAAAGGAGTTGTACATAATTATGGTTACATTCCCTTGCAAGTGTCTCTCCATGCTGTACGTTAGGCAAATCACGTAATAAATGTGGGAACATTCAATGGATATTATTAATTTATTTTTTTCTCCCTTACTTGAGTTCTTTCTGTTCTGATATTGCTTCATCCTGACCTCCTTCCAAGCAGCAACACACACAGAGTCAGATGTACCAAGAAAACGTAGCAAAGGCAGCTGAATCTCTATAGGTCAATCTGAGATTATGATGTTGAGTTAGAAGTTGGTGTTGGGTTTTATAAGGTCAAATGATACTTCCAAATGAAAATATCAAATATAAATTTGGTATGCCACCTACAAAAGAAAATTTCCCCCAATGAAATATATAATCAAGTAAGAATTTTTAAAACAAGCAAATTAAAATAGAATAGTACAATATTAATAAGAGTAACTTGGAAGGGAAGGATAGTACATGAGCAGCTGGTCTGGGAAGGGCTTTCGGTAGAATGAAGCAAAACCAGAGATGGTGATCATATACTGCACTCTAATATGATATGCTCTTGGTTCACTGAAAAACATTCAAATTGTTATTTTCCTTTGTTGCTGCAGCTATATTAATAGTGTTCACATTTATGTGCTGTAACCATTCCTGTCTCAATTGCATAATTCAGTGTCCTCAATTAAGTCTTCCACTTAATGGCACCCTAACAGGCTTGAAAGGCTGCCACAACAGACTCACCACACAGCAAATCATCAAATCAATAGTTAAATCAATCTAATCAACAAATTAGGCTACATTTCCTATGACTCTAAGATAATGATGGAGCTGACAGGCTTCTCACATTGTAGATGTATATACATGCACATTTAAATATTTAATGTCTTGGTAGTCTTACTAATGTCCTACTGATTAAAAAGTACTTGTAGTACTGGAAATCCAAAATGTTACCATGCTGATTCGTCTAACAACTTATTTAAGTTTCTGTAACTTAAAGAAAAAACAAGCCAGAAATCATCCTTTTCAGAAAAACTCCTTCAGAGTTCCAGAGCTCAAGAAGTATTCACTTGTCTCAAGTGTACCACGGGTACAATTGTAGATAGAAGGGTGAAGAAGGAAGAAAAATCTGGTATGAAATACAATGCTGTCTTGAAATACTATGCAATAATTACATTTCTAGACTTATTATTTCAAAAGGCAACTTTTTTTTTTCTGAATGACCACAACATGACCAAGGGTCTAAGTTGAGAAAATTAAGCAACCAATGAAATATTTTTTATTAAGTCATATTCCTACTCAAGAATTGCTATAAGGTTAGTAATTACTGACTTCATTAACCACCAGCTACCTTTTTCTGTCACGTTCCACTAGTAACAGAAATTTATGGATTAAGCCTTTTAAGACATGCTGCTAGAAAAGTTCCTAAGTTTCTTTCACAGAAGTCTATGCTAGCCACTACCCATGAAAGCAGTATATTCAAGACCCAGTGAAAATTTTCTACTGAGAATTTGAAAAGGTGTTTATACTTCAAACACTGTGACTGTAAAATATATTAGTTCTAAATACAGCTTTTAAGACAACATACTTACTTAGGCTACTCAGTTGCCTGATTATATTTGCCAAGGAGATATTGGTGACACATTCCAGCTCATTCTTGATACCTCGGGGTAGAGCTGTGTGGCACAAGTGCCTGGGGTCTATGTTCCTTTTTACCAACGGCATTCTGAAATGTATCAGAGGACCAGCAAACCTGCAAAGAAAATAGACATGGTAATGTTAAAAGTTTAATTTTATATATTTTAAATTCAGGTTATGTCTATCATTAAACTGACTAATCCTGACAGATAAAAATAGCTCCATAGTACTGATGGAATTCATTGTTCTGTGAGTACATAAGTATTTTCTTCTTTGCCCAAAGAAAGATTATTTCATTCTCTCTTTAAATCTTTACTTGATTCAGATTCCAGTGAAGTGACAAATAATTTTTTATAGTTGTTTTTTTCTACACCCTCCATCCCTCAAAAAAACCCCAGGAAAATCTTTGCAGTATGAAACCATTAAAGAAAGATCGTATTCTTGATGGACTACTTCCTTATTCAGGGCAAGCAAAGTCCAACAACAAATTCCTTTTATTATGAGGTCAAAGTCAAACTAGTTGTCCATTACACTCAAAAGTTAGATATGATTCATTCATTATGTCATGTTACCAGCAGGAGTCACCCTTCTAATCTGAATATCACTTCTAAGTCATACCTAGTCAAGGTAAGAAAAGAGATGTTTCCCTTCCCCCCTACACTGCTACTGACATAAAAATTCAGTTAAGAATGCATTTTCCAAATACAAAAGTCTCCACAGCAAACTTGTAGTGCAATATCCTCTAGGACTCAAAAATCCTACCCCTTCACACCTTTCCAAATCCAAACGTTAAATAGAGCAAGTGTCTTTCCTAGTTCTACAAAGAGCATAAGAATAATCTCAGACCGTGAATCCCAGGCTTGTAATTTTCTGCACCCATTACACTGATGGGAAGGAGTTTCCCAGAGGGCAAGTTACATCCCTCATCTTATTAGTGCTGCTTATTAAGATCTGTCTAATAAAACTTTTCTTCATGAAAAACTGATTTCCCAAAATTCTGTACGTTTTCCATCATTCCTCATGTAACACTCAGAATGACCAACACAAAACTCCCACTTGGTACACAGAGAATGGATACATTCAGTATTGGTATAACTTAGTCTCCCTTCCCATTGCAGAAATTACACTTTCTTCATACTGAAAGGCAAACAAATTTTCCACAATGCAATTTGTATGGAGTTCTAGTTCCTCAACCAGACAGCATGCCTGGTTCATCTGTCCTCTGCTTAGAAGTTTTACCCCAAAATGTTCTCGGAATGCAGCCAGGGCTTTGTGTTGAGCCACAGAAAGCACTAACCCTACAGTATATATTTAGTCATTGTTATCCTTACTTGGTCGGAATAAAGATTTTTTTTTTGTAAAATAACATAAGGCAGAGCTGAAATTTTGCTGACCTAGTGAATTAAAAGAGGCAAAGGTGACTGTAAAGTAGTACTTTCCCCTCGTAGACTGCTTAGGTTTCTCCTTGCCATGTTTTCTGGGAGTATATTCTTCCACTGAAGCCAAGGCTCATAGCTGAGGGACCCAGGCAGGATCCTTAAGTGGACCTGAGAAACACTTCTGTCTTTCCAGGATCTGATTAGACCTTGTTCATCACATTTTAACTTCATGTCTATCACCCTTATTGTCTCAAGAGAACAACCCAAAATATTTTATGCTTTTTACTTACTTTTATTTTCTAGAAATACCCCAAATCTTCCCAGACCCCAAACACCTAAGTACTGAAAAGCTATGTTACATACAAACTAAGTAAAATAACAAGTGCAAATCTGAACACTGTCTCACATAGAAGCATTGAAACAGTGTTTATAAACCCTTAACTACAGGTTTGTTATCATGGTTCCCCAACAGAAAATAAAGGAAGTGTTCTATCACTGTCAAAGAAACACAACAAATGATATGTGAGCAATGTTCTACAGAAGCAATTAAATATTAATCCCAAAGTTGAGCCCTTTCTTGATTACTGCTTTAATGATACTGTTGTATAAACATCACAGTAGACAAGACTTTTAGAGATGGTCCAAACAAGTATGTAAATAAATATTTTCACAGAAAAAATTCACAATTTCAACATATTCTAATATCTGAATAATGCTGTTGTGGCTGTCCCGCAAACATCCAGCATAACAAGAAAAGGTATCAGTAGGAACAGTAAGTATGGTAAAAGGTATAGTTTTCAAATAAGAATTAACTTAGAAGGGAAACAAGCGACAGAAGATCTAACCTTTGAAATTATGCACCATGTCTGAAAACTATGCAAAGCCTTAGCAGGGAATATTTACCAGATTCCCACAGAAACAAAACCCAGGAGGCAACAAAGGAAAATATCACTCAAACATGCTTAAAACAAAGGAAAAGGCATTTCACACAATGTTTAATAAATTCTGGAACTCATTGCCACAGGATGCTGTATACAACAAAAGTACCTGCTGGTAATTTGTCCACTATGGACCTCATATTCTTTGCAGTTTGTTGCAACCACTAGAAGGTCTTGACAATTCCTCCCCAACTGTAACTAGTGATCCCAACACTGGGAGCAACGGGTGTGCAACAGCAACCAGAATTTTACTGTACCCACACAATTTCTTCACTCCTAAAAACGATGTTTTTCCTAATGTAGTTCTTAACAAGAAAGCTGAAAAATTCTGAAATCACTATATTTATTTTGTAGCTTTAGAGCTGTGAAAGAGGAAAAAACAAAAAAGGACTTGTTACAATCTAGTATATACTTAGGTTAAACACACAAATAATTACACACACCTCCTCCCCCCCAGCTCCCAAACCATGCATTACCCAAACCACTGAGGCAGAAAAGGAAAAATTCATTCCTAGATCATGAAATCTTGTTACCACGTCACTCCCAAGTAAGCCCTGGAAAGTGTTCATAACCCCAGCCAGGCAGAAGAGAGAAGCAGCTTGCCAGTGCATAAGAAGATCCCTCGGCTGAGAGGTTACATGACACCTCCTCGGAGGCTTGCAGCTCTCCTCCTGTCACACAGGTCTCCCTCCCGCCAGCTGCGCTGCTTCCCGGCTCAAAACTCAGGAAGGCAAGGCAGTCCCCAAACACATCTACCTCCCCTACCCTACAATTCCATGCAATCTTTTGAGGCAGTTCTTATAAAGTGAAGGGGCACTAGTTTACACTCAGTTAACTGGAAGTACTTTACTCTATAGTGATCTTAAAATGAAACTTCTCTTTACAAAGAGATGCCAATCTCTTTCGTAGACCCGCTATTGAAAACTCTTCTGCCCCGCTTCCTATACATGCTTTGAAGCACTCGGAATCCACTTGAGAAGCCAACTCTAATCTTCCTTGCAAAATCCTTTGCTACTTCAGTTGCACAATGGCTGGCACAAACTCATCCCCCTCACATATGCTTCAAGTGTGAGTACAGAATACAACTGTGTTTACATACCTGCCTAATGATTTTGTTAAGTTACCATGCTTTCATACGTGATTTTTTAAGAATTAAGTAAAATGCTTGAGTTGCTTTTCAATTAATTCCTTTTACTTAAAAAAACCAGCAGGACAACGGCACTAATGAGAGCTAATTAAAATGTTTTCAGAACAGCCTTAATGAGATTTGACCACACTTCTTTTCGAAAAGGCAAGTTATTGAGTGTGTTGCACAGTCCTCTTCAGCTGTTAGGGCTTTTGGGGGTGAATGAAACTGCTGTCTCATACTTCTCCAACACTGCTGGCAGCAGCTGAGGAACCTATTCTCAAGGCACCTGCTCTCCACGCCTACAGCCCCTGGCTCCAAGGAAGACAGCGTTCCCGGCTGTGGGTGCTCAGAGAAGGCCCTGGGGAGCACCGGGGTAGGAAACATCTACCATTTTCCCTTCAACATGCTCCTGTAGAAATATTTCAGAACTGCAAGATGTGTGGAGAAATGTTACATGCCTTACTAGAAGCTTGCGAAAAATCTGAAATGTCAGTAGTCACAGTAACAATTCAGGTTTTCTAACAAGTGCAGTAAGACAAGTAGGAATGAAAGCACAACATTGAGGTGGGGAGAACTAACTAACCTGTCCAACAGTTTGAGTGGTAATTAAACTACACTTCAGTTTCATTTTCAGAAGACTAATGAAATTTTAGGATCACACAGTTTTTATTAATGAAAGTTTACCTCTGATTAGGTTGCATTTCATCCTTACTAAATTGTCGGTATTTTCTTAGCATTAATGAAAGATATTAATCTATAATTTTTTCTATAAGATACCAATAACACAGCACTGAATACCCTTGTTTTGATGGAGTTAAATTTATTTCCAGCCATTTCTATAGCATATCTTCAGGCCTCACTCTTACCATACTACTTGTAATTTTCCTTTAACAATGTGCAACAGCAATGCCTTTCATATGCCCCATTTAATGGATCACGTTCTAGCTGCTGGCAGAACAGACCACAGTTTCAAATGCAACAATCAATTTAACACTTCCTCCACCCACCCTTAGAAACAGAAATAGAATATATAATAGTTTTTTTATTTGCTTACATAATCGTGTACTAACTGCATCTACGCTATACACACTTTGGAACTGAATGAAAGTAGCTAATAAAAAACCTTAAATGTGTTAACGAATCTGGTAAAACCAGAATTGTATCAGTTAAAAAACCAAGGTCATTCTCTTGGCAAATTTTCTTTTAATTATACTACAAGACATCATATGTCATGCCAGTTGCAGAAAATCCAGAGATGAAGCTCTTACAATGCACACTTCTACTATGGAAGGCAAATGTGCAAAGAACTCATGCACCTTGTTTCTCTGCAGCTCTCACTGCAAGATCAAGATCAGGCATAAGCTTAAGAAGAAACAGACACCTACAGTGTGGTGTCCTTCAACAAAGTAGGCCACAACCACCTACTGCTGAGTCAACACAACAATTTTAAATCTCTAAAGGCAATTAACAGCCCTTAGGAGATACATCTTAGAACTGACAAGATGACAACTGACATCTTAAATTGGCAATTCGACAGAAATATGTTAAAATTACACTTTTGAAATTCTTTCTGTAGTGAACCATGTCACAGAATGGAAAACCTTCTCCCTGGAACATTTCCCTCAAAACTCAGTCTTCTGCAACTCATTTTCAAAAATTTATCAAATTCCAACTAGGAAAAGACTTTATTGTAACAAAAAAACATGTGAAAGAAAATAAATGCAGAATATATTACCAGAATGTGATGTTGACATCACTGCTATTTAGGAAAAAGTGTAAAATGAATTGTTTACATCTTAAGACCTCCTATGCTAGATTGTCTATTCATAAAAGTTGTTACACATTTATAGAATCACAGAATATAGTGAGTTGGAAGAAAACCATCAGGATCATGGAGTCCAACTCCTGGCCCTGCACAGGACACCCCAAGAGTCACACCATGTGCCTGAGAGCATTGTCCAAATGCTTGTTGAACTCTGCCAGGCTTGGTGCTGTGACCACTTCCCCTGGAGTGCCCAACCACCCTCTGGGTGAAGAACCTTTTCCTGATATCCAACCTAATCCTCCCCTGATACATCTTCATGCCGTTTCCTCGGGTCCTGTCACTGGTCATGAAAGTTTGGTCAAGCTAAGAAGCAATGCCTATATAGGGTATAGAAAGGAAGTTGATAATTTATTTTTTAATTAAACCACAGAGTCACTATTAAAATATTTGGTATTTTATTTATAGTCACAAATAAAGAAAAAAATCCTGTTCCTCACGTAGTAACAACAACAGTCTCTCAAAACATTCTCTAAATATTCTGTTGCTGAACTGAATATAAGATTATTCGGGNTCTTCATGCCGTTTCCTCGGGTCCTGTCACTGGTCATGAAAGTTTGGTCAAGCTAAGAAGCAATGCCTATATAGGGTATAGAAAGGAAGTTGATAATTTATTTTTTAATTAAACCACAGAGTCACTATTAAAATATTTGGTATTTTATTTATAGTCACAAATAAAGAAAAAAATCCTGTTCCTCACGTAGTAACAACAACAGTCTCTCAAAACATTCTCTAAATATTCTGTTGCTGAACTGAATATAAGATTATTCGGGGATAGATTAACATGTCAATGGGTCACTGAAGGCTCTATCTCAATAATATCGTATAGGAAAATATTTGATTATCAAGACAATAATTAACAGATTGTGAAAACCAATCTACCTCATATACCTACAAAATACATTTAAAATTTAATTTGTTATTTTTTTCTGTATTTAATATTTACTGACTTTCTATATTGCTTTAATTGTCTGTGGCAATTAGTATTTTCCTCCTGTAAAACAATCTGTAATCATTTCAGCACATCTGTCACATCAGATAAGGAGAAAAGACAGCACAGTCACAAATATGGGTAGGACTTGAGTTCTACTCAATCTCTAAGGCATAACTACAGACAGAGCTGAAAAATTATTTTCCAGCTACTACCATCCAGCCAATTTTCTCTCAGATGTGCATCACTAAACTACAATCTCTCCCCCATGCTTGTATGCACACCTGCACACACACACAGGCACACTCGTCTTTAAACCACATTAAAAAAAATATTTGAAAATCAGTTTGGGTTTGATTACAGACAACCACAGGAACATCTACTTCCTTGACAAAGTTTATAAGTTTAATCTTTATGCAGCTAAACAAATGAAAAAAAAGGGGAATAATTTTTTACATTGGAAAAGAAAAAGTTGTATTTTCAGCCCTTTATGGCTTGCGAATATCATGAATTAATATCATACAAATGAAGGCAATTTTGGCAAGCTACAGGTGGAAAGAAATTAAGTGATTAATAATTTGTATGATGACTTTTAAGAGCTTTATCTGTGATAAATTAGCTTTTCAAAAAAATCTTAAATAGCTATGGTCACTGAGACGACTCTGGTGATGGCAGCAACAGCAGAGTTCTCAGTGTGGGCAACAGTGCAAAGTGTGACTCCCTAGCAGCAATGCAACAAGTACAGCCTCATTAATAGAAACAGCAGCAACATTTCAGGGGAGAAGGCTGACATACTAGCTCATAACTACAGGGGCTACCTCAAGTTTTAGAGGAAAATCCAGCATATTTTCCGCAACTGAAACTGCAGCCTGGGCCAAGTCAACGAGCTCTGTGTAACGAAATACAGCCTCACAGCATGCAGCAACCGCTTTCCACCGCGTGAGTCCAGCCCTCGGGGCTCCCACACCGTTTCCCATTCTGTGGGGGAAAATAATTTACCAGTCGACTGTGGCTACAATCCACTCTTAACCTTGGCTTTCCTCATTGTCCTCACTCACCTGTCTGGACTTCCTCTGACCTGTGCTTTGTCTTGGGCCAGTATGCAGGTGAGAGAGGCTGTCACCATCATTTATGCATTTATATCTCCAGGCCCCATGAAAAATTTCACTCTGATTATGTGTACAGAGAAAAACATAAGGTATCCTAAACAAAGGAGAGAATATTCAGGTCGGTATTGGTTTCTTTTTCTCAATACAAGTGCAAAATGCAATAGCGTTAATCAAAAAGCATGTGGATTTTGCAAATCCCTATTGTTAAGCAGAATTCCTATTAATGAAGTGGAATTCAAACACAACTCAGAGAGAAGCAGCTTACTAACTGTGGCTTTTCAAGATAGATTCTTTCTACAAGGTTAACCTCAGCTTGATTTCATATAACGGAAGCTTTTTCCTTTGTTTTCACCTATGATTTTCCACAATATAAACAAGTACCTACTGATTTGTCAATTTACTAAGCATCAATTGTTTTAACAATGTTACTTCCTTCATTTCCCACTACCTTCCCAACAGCTTCCATCTTACTGTGGTATCTTTTAAATATAAGTCACTCATGTCAAATTAAACACATCTACAACAAAAGAAAAAAGAAAATACAGCCATCATTACTGAAGTTATTTGTCTTGCTAATAACTGTAAAAATATCTCTGTTCATCTTAATGAAGAAGCTATTTAAATCAAATTGCTCTTGGAAAAAACCAAAGCATTAAGAACAAATCAGGTTCAACACTACCTACCCTGAACAGCAGGACTGCTGGGGGCAATAAGGCGCTAAGCCAGTTACATTTCTGGCTTATAGACAAAATTCAATGAACAAAGCTAAACATGACACTGTTTAGCATGTCTACAGCAAGAAACATTTAGACTTATAAATGTTAAGCAAAAACAGAAATAAAAAATCATAATGAACCTTTTTTGGTATAACACCTTACTTCCAAAATATATATAACATAAAAATGACAGAACACACAAAGACTAAAATTTCTGATTAAACAAACTTCCAAGGTCTATTTTAAAAATAAAATAACAACACTATGGATTTCCAGATGTTTGACAGAAATTAATTGGTATTTGGGTTTGGTCTTCCTTACAATTCTACTTCTTAGTACCCTGAAACGAAAACTTCTGTTACATGTGTGATGACTCAATCCCTTCATGACCTATCATATCTTGAATTTACAAACCAGTAAATAATCAGAAACGGACTAGAATAGAATTGTATTCTTCAAATCCAAATCCTAAAGGCACAAAATACTAATCACCAATTTCTTTCCTTCCAGTACATCATGAAACTACAGTGAAGACTTACAAAATCAGTCTTGTGAATAGTTCACAGAAAAGATGAGAATCATTGTACCCAAACAGGCACAAGCTGCAATGATAGTTTACTAAAAAAATAAAATTAAAAAAAAAAAAGAAATTAAACATTGTGTCCATATATTAATGGAGAAATATTTAAGTCATATGGAACCACATTGTTAAGATATTAATCAAGAAAAAATAGTGACTTCTTGCATTTGTATTTCTAATAAGCTTTCTGAAGAAGTTAATTTTAAAAATATAAAGCATATGCACAATATATTTGCATAACTTACATGCACAGGCACATATGGCTACCTCAAAATAGAAATATTTTAAATTATTACATATAAGATTAGAAAAAGAGCTGCAAAATTTCTTATCAGCATTACTAAATATTCAGAATAGCCTGTACTCATTAATTTTCTCCTAGTGAGCTCCTGTCAGGTCATTTGATTAATAACAATTTTGGAAGTATCCTGGGTTCTAATTTAGGTACAGCCAAGAATGCTCAAATTAATTTTTGATTACAAGTTTTCCTCTGTTCCCCAAAGGCTAAAAATGTATTAATGCATAACATAGTATGGGACTTGAAATTGCTTTTTGAGACCTATGTTTTATCTGATGACATTTTTTCTCTCTGCATTAATCTAGCCTTCCTGTTAACAGTTTCTATGTATAGTGTATAACACAAAAGCCCTATGATGGATTGCAACAAAAGCTCTTTATTATAGTCTTGACAGAGACAGATAACTAATCCAGTGTTAATTTAAAATCAAAACCTTAGTATCAGAACTAAAGGTACAGTTTCTGTGATTTTAGTGTATCTTATCATAACATGCTACCTTTGAAAATTTTCTATAATTTTCCTTGAAAATATATATTCCATACATTAACAGTTACCTTTGTTACCCAGTCCTTTGCCAATCCAGGATAAGACCTGTTACATGCACACGTCAATTTTATAACAATCTCACGAATTTTACCAAATGCACATCAAAGCAACGTCAATATACTTCTGTTGCACGGATACAACAACCTGCTTTTGAATTGACAATATTTTGTGGCAGTAAATTATAAATATCTAAAGAAAAGGTACCTGAACTTCCCAGCTGCTAAGAAAAGCAAGGTGGCAGGTACTGGGGAGATAAGGTGTTTCACCCTGGCTACTGCACGGAACTGCTGCGTTCCCCATCGGCAGGGCCCTGACAACTTCCACAATTTCTCACTGCGAGGGAGCCCCCGGGCTGGGGCTCTGTTAATCGCAGCCAACACCTCCCACGCTGGCCCTTCCAAACAGGCTGGCTCTTGCACCAAGGCATTAGAATTCAGCACACAGTGCCCTGCCCTAACAACAGAGCTGTCCTTACAAAGGAAGCACAGACACGCTCCCCCCCAGCGACCAAACCGCCCTTTTTCCCCAGACACAAGTGGAGAACCCCCTGAAGGCAAAGTGATTAAGAAATAATTATTCCTTTGGTACTGAGCTACAACGGGTAAATATGAAATTACAATGTGCCAAAAATGAAAGAAATGAGTTGCTGTGCATTGGTGAGGAAAGGAAGGAAGGGGAATACAAGAGACTGGGTGTTGTGTTGATCTTATTGATGAATCTGAGAAGAAAATTGCATACTAATGAAATAATAAATGATGTCGGGAATCTACAGTAGTAATGAGACCAATGTAGACAGGGCTGAGACTAAGAAACATCACACAATGCAGGAACTACTCATGCAGCTCCTGTATACTATTCACCAGTAATACACACTATATTAATTAGTACTCACTTACTAAACTAAAAAACAGGTGTCAGCAACGACTGTCAGAAGGTTTTCATGACTCAAAACACTATTAGAGATTTGAAGAAGTGATGTTTACACTGCAAGAGCCATGAGTGAATCATGTATTTAAGAACGGAATTTTTACTGCACTTTATGCTATGATACCAAGTGTCTAAATGCATTTTATGCTTGGATACCAAACCCACAAATGACAGATTATTGGTTTTGATTTTCTTTTTCATAGTTTTAAAGAAAGAATTAAGATATACCAGCTATCAAGTGGGATATAAAGATGTGTAATAATCTCCTTATTATTACTAGCTGAGCTTCTTTATAGATGAATTTTCCCCCCCTCATGAACAATGACATTCCTGAGAAGAGGATTTGTTGCAAAAAATGTCAATGCACAGAAATAACATTTTTCCCTGTCTACTGCCATTTATGTTACTTAACATGTTTGAAGAACCATGCTGCAGGAAAAAGGCATTAACATTTACAGAGAAGTTGTTTATTTTGAACTGAAATGTTACTAAATATTCAACAGTCCAGAAACACTGATGGTTTATACTGTTGCAGGGTAGAAACTGATCATTTCATCCTTCACTCCGTATAACAACAAAACTCCCCACTGAAGTGAATAAAGGACTTGCTAAGTAAAGACTGGAGGACTCAGATGTGCCTATTTCCTACGCAGTGCAGTGCTGTTTGGGACATAATATTTCCATTCAGATATCATCATTTTAGGTAGGGGATTTCCAGTAATTTCTTGGGTAAACTCTTCTACAACCAACTACCTGTCACATACAGAAAAATGTGTTAATTCTCCCTCTTTCCCTCCAAGCTGTGTTCCCCTACACTTTCAGATTACATGTGTTTGTAACATTCAGGCTTATATTCACATTTACAGATGTCACACCCTTTCTGTGCTAGCAATTCTACTAAGTTATAAATTTCTGTTCTTATTTAGCAGAAAAAAAAAAATAGATGTGTCTAGATGAGGACCACAAAGATGATCAGAGGAGGCTGGAGCACCCTTCCTATGGAGACAGGCTGAGAATTGGGGTTGTTCTGCCTGGAGAACAGAAGGCTCTGAGGACACCTTACAGCACCTTCCAGTACATAAAGGGGGCTGCGAGACAGCTGGAGAGGGACTTTTTACAAGGGCATTTAGTGACAGGGCAAGTGGGAAGAGTTATAGTTAAATAGATATTTATTGTTTAGATTAGACATTAGGAAGAAATTCTTCACTGTGAGGGTGGTGAGGCACTGGGACAGATTGCCCAGAGAAACTGTGGATGTCCCACCCCTCTGGCAGTGTTCAAGAGCAGTCTGGATTGGGCTCTGAGAAATGTGGCCTAGTGGAAAGTGTGGAACAGGGTGATCTTTAGATGTCCACTCCAACACAAATAATTTCCTGTTTCTGTGAATACTTGTAGTTAAAACATTAGTTGTTGCTATTACCTACTCTAAATTTGCACGTGCATAAATTCAATTTTGCAATTTTTTTTTTTTTTTGGAAGGTTGAGGTCTGAGTTCTGCTGGTCTTTTAAGTTGCTATTCTGAAATGAAATGAGATTCTTTAGAGGATCACATTTAGAACTTGCAATAGGAAGTTTTTTCGATTAGCCTGATTTATATGACTTCCAAAGGATAAATAAATTTTTACAGAAAATCAAAGAAACTACTCATGCCATTATTTAAGAATAAATGCTATTTGTCCTTCTCGCATAACATTCTGATGAAAGATTATATAAAAGAATCAGTATTCATTTGGTAAATTTATGTAGCAGGTAGGGATTACATGCATGAAGGTTTTAAAATATGTATATTTTAATTAATTCATTCTAATATTTCATAGTTTCTACAAGCCATAATTTAAACACCTTAAAATGTCTCATGAGGAGAAACTTACTTTCCAGATAAAATTAGATTTTTTTGTAATTTCATAAGCAGCATTTAAAGACTTCATATTTACATATGTATTTTTCCCTACATTTAAATACTCAAGTTAATTATAGCCAGCATTTACTTTCACTGTCCATGCCTGAGTTTGAGAAGCATTCTTGCCATGAAATGAATAACTATTGCGGAGAAAACTAATTTTTTTTGGTGAAGATTAGAACCAATTAAAGCTAGTCCTCTCAAGGCTTTCATGTCATGGTTGATTGTGAGCTTTAACTAAAGCTGCTCCCATAATTGGGATATCTGTACACTGCCTTCCCTCTCTGGTTTCCTGTAGCTATTTACATGTAAACTAACATTGTCACCTTTCCATTGACCACAACATTTGCGAACACATACATTTTAACAATATGTTTAGGAGTTTAACAATGTTTCAAATAGCTGTTCCCCTACAAAATTTCTCTCAAATTTCACAGCCATTTAGAAACTGGAGGAAATAGGAATCAGACAAACACAGAATGACTGCAGTCACCTCCTTTTCTTGACTTCAGGTTTGGAAACTTGGTTTTTAAAACTTTTTGCTATGTTTTGTTTGTGCTGTGCATCAAATAATCATTATTTAAAGTTATAGCTTAAATAACTGAAGGCATAAACATGAAAGAAGAATATTTTGAAATTCATACATTCTTGTGCTTATGATTTCAGCTTGGAAATACAAAATCCATGCAGATGAAAACTAGAGTCACTAAACTGGAGAATCCATCTCAGTTTCAAGCAGAGAGGAACTAGTCCCAATTTGAAGCTTTATGAGGGATCTTACCCTCACCAGGTTAGAAGTGTTGTCAGTTGTGCATTCATCTCACATCAGAGTTTTTAATAAGAGAGACAGCAAAGGTACACCTACACGGCTCATGGCATCAGCAGGATTAAGTCACTATAAGCAAAAAGCCTGCAGGTACGTATTTATCAGGGAAAAGGAGGTGTTCTCAGTCTGCAGGGAAAACATCCTCAGGCCCATTACACGTGACAATCATGGCATCTTCTGTGATAAGGCAAACACTGACTAAATGCAGACTGCTGCTGGCTCCTTTGAGGGAGTCAAGGGATCACAGACAGGAAAAGAAAGAAAATCTATTTATTCTTGAGACAATACAGCAAAAAGGTTAGCCCAGCCAGCCAAGAAGAAGGGCAGATCTAGTAAGGGAGCTAATAAAGTTGGCTCTTTCTCTCTTAACAAGTATTTAGCAAAGGGTATATAGTGATAGAATAGGGATGTAGAAATGAGATTAGCTGTCTCTACGGGGAACTCTGAAAAGATAGCTTGGAATTGTTAGACTTTGAACTAGTACACATAATTATCAAATAATAAAGATACCTGTTTGCCTCAAAGGTAGATAATGTAAGTACTCAATAATTTCAGTAATTCGTTTTGCAATTAAGATATGCTAACTGCAGACATTCAGAGAATTTAGGACACAGTATTAGAAAATTGTATAAATTGCTAATTATCACATATTGGTTTCAAGCACAGAAAAAGACAGGAAATGGACATGTCTGTGAACACACCAACATAGTCTCTTCAGCAGCCTCTGAGGACAGCAGTTGGAAATCACAGTACTTAGCTAACTAAACACTAGAGTTTCCATGGAATGCACAGAAATCACTGGTGCCTATAAAGAGCCATCCTTTTTTTTTTTTTTTTTTTACCACAGATACATGGGAAAAAACAGGAAATCTAAAAGGCCTCCACATACTTCAGATTAACTCTATCTACCCTCTCTGAAGCACAGGCACCAATGGTGGGATGATTCTTGTCTCCTGAACAGCCGGCTGCTTGAAGAACAGACTCAAGAAATGGAAAGACTGATTAAAGGATAGACACACTATTAAGAGGAACGAATTCATGCCTCCCTTATTGCAGTAATCAAAAGCATTAAGCCACAGAAAACTTTTGTGTGAAGGGACTTAAAATCACACAAGCAAATAAGGAAGTCAGATCTTTTTCAGAAATTGGGATATTACCTGCAAGCAGCAGAAGTTGGTTCCCAGATCTTAATCCCAGAAAATAATTATGCACTTAAAACATATATATATAGTCATCTGATAAAACCATTTTCAGAATTATTGATTAGAAAATTAGATATGTGTTCTTTCAATTTAATGTCCCGGTTACTTGAAAGGCATTTTTCCTCTATTACTTAGCTTCTTCTCCCCTAGAAAGGGTAAGACATAGGTTTAAATCACCTATCTTGAGTGCTGCACCCATATTTTTCAGTGCTCTAATATGACATAACCAACTAAATGTTCTATCAGTCAGAGACAGTAATGACAACTCAGATGAGGTGAAATCGGTCCTAGACCTAATGCCCAGCTCGCCTCTTCAAGCTTCTCCTAGGAATGATAGAGAATTTAGGAGGCTATCTATTTATCTAGACAAATTAAGCACCTCTAAGCATGTGTGGGGGATTCAAGTTAAATGTCTCAGTTAGGCAAGGAGGAGACTAATGTATTTATACACATAGTGTTAAGCAGTCTTGGAAAATAAACAGATTTTACTACCTGGGATGTCTACATTTTGAGTAGCTAAGATACAATTTGGGTAGGACATGTATTCTTAAACAACAAATCTAATCCTATGTAATGCAGAAGACAATGCTGTATAATCCTATTTATGAACTAAACTAATCAAGCTCCACCTTAAATCTAGTTACAACCTTACCCCTGACATTAAATTAAGCACAATTCCCTCCTTAGAATACACGAGACAATATGCAAATTTCATTCTAGATTTACGATTAATATTAATGTTTCCCATTTTAGAAGTGTTCTTCACTGATCATTTTCCTTAAAAAATTCTGTCTCTCCAACTATACTCTTACGCTTTATTATCTTTCCCATTTTATACAACTAAAATGTATTATAATTAAATTTAAGGTAATTAAAACCAGGAAAGAATATGCTTTTCTGAGGGAAGGATAAATTGTAAAGTCAAGGTTTTGATTAACACATGGACTTTGGTTCAAGTCAGGCGGTGTTCTTCGGATATTGAGCCAGGCTATTTTATTAACTTACAGGTGAGAAGACTGTCCAGGAGACCATAATTAATATGCTGAAACACCACTCAGGGACCCACATAACCTGAAGAATGCCCGAAAAGGAGTGGATGTGGAATTTAACATGGGATTCAGCATAGGGATAGGCTGTTATGTGGCACAAAATGCCTAAGACACTTACTAGTGTATGGGAAGAGGATGTAGGCCTGCAGGTATTTAAAGAGGTAGATGTGGCACTTGGGGACATGGTTTAGTGATGGCCTTGGCAGTATTAGGCTACTGATTGGACTCAATGATCTCAAAGGTATTTTCTACCAAAATGATTCTATGATTTACACAAAACTTAGTGGGAATATTTATACAACAAATTCAGATAGTCTTTTTATAAGTAAAACCAACAAATTAATTAATAAAAATAACTTTTCTCTACAGTAAAATCTTGATTTCAATGATAGCACAGAATATTTTTATACCACTAAAATTCTTAGCAATAAATTTGAAATGGTGAAAAAAGCACTAAATTTCTACTTTTCCCTATAAATATAAGAAATAAAACCTGTAAATAAAATCCTTGGCTTACCCAAAGTACCACAATGAGAGATGCAATCAAATAATGTCTGCTTGGTTATTCTGCAAGATCCTCAATCAAAACTTTTATCAAAGGACCAAAAAATAACCAAGTAGGAAAGTCAAAAGCTTGCTCAAAAAAAATACTACCTTTAATGCAAACTCAAATAAATTAATGCTTCTGAACGCAACAAGTAAAAGCTAAAGCAGCCACCAAATGTCATTTGTATTATTTGCAGATCAATGATACAAGAGACATGGCTATGCACGTAATAGAGTAGATAATAAATTCCTGCTAATAGGCTGGAGATGCTTTGCATCAGTAAGCAGGAGAGAATACCTCATTGGTGACAAAACTGATACTGATGTTTATTCACTAAGAGCACACATATTTTTATATTTATATATAGACACAATGAAAAGTCTGAAAGACAAGATTTAAAAAAGAAAACTTCACTTGTTTTGGCATAATACAATTTCTGCACATTTCTCAAAAACCACAGCAACTTTACCTGTTTTTATAATCTATAACCTTAGTTTAGTAGTCTTTCCAAGGGGCTAAACTCTCGTGCAGTAAAAAATACTACCAGAATTCACTGCTGAACCCATGACTAAAAAGGCTAACAAAATCACCAGCTTTAATAATTTATATTTAACTCTCATGGCAACTCCTACATGCTTTAAGTTCTACTAGAAGGCAGATGATCCTTGCCATGTACATGCTTAGATGAACTAAGGTTTGTCTTGCATGGCAACTCCTCTGTGCTTGGAGTTATTCTCTTAGTGTTGAGATGATCATTCCAATGTACATGAGCCAGGGGGAGGGAGTGGCACAGTAATCTGAGCCACAGAGCAACAAGAAAGGAGTTTCAAAATTTATATCTCGATCATATACTGAACCCACTTTCCTGTAGAGAAATAATCAGAAAAAACCTAACAACAACAACAACAACACAATAGAGAAGACAACCCCTCCGTTTTACTATTTAAGCTCCATAACAAGTGCAAAGCATCTTCTTCCAATGCTCAGTTTACAACAGACACCACTACAGGGATAATATTTTGTAATATAAGAGGAAAGGAAGAAAAAAAAAACAAACAGCAACCTTGTACAAGACTTTACAGTAAGACCATTAAATTATCGTTGTATAAATATTTGGACAACCTTATCTATAAATAAAAAGGATTAAAGTAATTGTACTGCACTTGTAGTCATACAGTCATTCCTAATGAAGGCTGCAAGTTTACCTAGCCATAATTATTCCCCACTACTGCTGTCACTCAAAAATATTACTGCTTATTGAAGAAAGAGCAGCATCTCTTCACCTAATTAAAAAAAATAACCAAATGATTATGCAACACTTAGAGCAAAACTGTTGAGGATAAGAAGAGGAGATTCTTGCTTTTTGGAGACTCAGTCAACAACAGTAACAAACTGAAAGAGAGCTTTAGAAACAGGCTTATCTCACTACAAAAGTAGAAAATTTCACTGTGAAGGTGCTCTGCTGAGAATGTTTCATTTAAATAGTTTTCTATCACTGCCATGTACTTTTCGTGATTTCTAATAGCCAATATTGAATGAGCAGAAAATAAGTTCCCACACTTCTCAGAAGTCTGCATGAGACTGATACATTTTTTGTCTTCAAGGGGCCTCAGCTTCTTCACTGCTACTTCCAACATTCTGAAGGTCACCTGTTCTTCTAAAAATAACTCCAAATGAGAACACCAATTCTAAAAATCTCCTTTCAGCTACTCATCAGGATCACTGAAATAGTACTAAACATATGATGTTGGGCACCTCTGGACATCAGACAAGTACAGAGGGCATGAAGCCTGCTGAAATGACTCCACAGGGTGAGTTCCTTGGCACTCTTAGCCAGAGATTCCACCTCTGCTTCAGGAAGCCCTGAAGAAAAATCTCCTTCAAGAAAAAGTCACTTCACTGCAAAAAAACACTAGGAACTCTGCCAGGGCTTCTCAAAGGAGAATCGCCTAGGGACAGCTGGCAGAATTTCTTGCTCTTTTGAGCCACTTTGAAGAGACCCCAACTTGATCGTTGGACTCTTTAACCAGCAACGTTCAGCAGCGCACCTTTTGTACCCCTGTTTGCTCTCCTAACCCCTCCAGGCTTTCTAAGGGGCAGAGAGGCAGGCAGCAAAGGTAAGTTCTGCCACTGCTCCCTTCAGCCTGCTACCCTGCAGAGGTCACTCAGCAAGATCTGTCTGTGCTGAACCCATCCAGGTGCTCAGGAGACTGACGACTGCAAGAACCCACAACGAGCAAATCCTGAGTGCTTCTGTGGACGCTTTGAAAGACTCAAAGAATCATAAAGCTGATTAAAAAAGCAGGGCAAGTTTCAGGTCATCTACAGTCCATTCTTCCATTATATGGGAGGATCAATTATACACCAGATATTACTAGCAAATGGTCAGTTAACCTGTCCTTAAAAATCCCACACATGTCTTCAGAAGACTGGCAAACTTTCCCAAAGAAAGCTGTTGCAATGTTTCACAAAAACTACAGGTCATCTGCATACTTGAGAAAGAGTATTTTTCATTATACCTGGGAATAAATAAAAAATACTGGGAAAACACAGGAGAAAAGAAGAAGATATGTGTGAGGGGAGAGTTATCACCACAAAAATTGCTTGTCTAGGGAAACAATCTAACCCCAAGAAAAATGTGCCTTGTTTTTGTGCCTGTCTCAAAGCTTCAACCACATAAGCTCTGGCAAATTTAGCTTAAGCTAAATTTCAGTGGTGTCTGCTGATGTACTGAGCTGACAGTAAATGTGTACTACCTGGGAGGCAAATTCCAATTGTTACAAATATTGTACATACACACAAAAGAAACTCTTAACTGGTAATGCTACTGAATTATTCACTTACATTTTCCTATTGAAAAGAGGAAAGAACAGGTAAATTTCACAGTAAAAGCAAAAGCTTTATAAATGCTCTGAAAAATTTAAGCTAAAGTGGCTACCAGAAAAATATACGAAGTAAACTCTATATTCAGTATTCAGCAAGTTTTAAATTATCATCTTTGGCTTGGTGCATACTATGTGTTTAAAAAAGCCTGACATTTCTTTCAGCATTAAAATAGACTTTTTAGAGATGCTATACAAATGAAGCATGAAGTTACTTCTTGCTCCCCCTGTGCTACAGGATATTTCCTCATGCATTAATGGCCCATATGTATAAAATAAGACAATTAGAAAGTGACAATACAAAAATATAAAGAACATGGAAGGACTTTATCATAGAGCTCTGAGGGTCTGGCTGAATTTCAAACAAAGAAAGTAGTGAGTGGGGAAGGGAACACAGAGAGTACTTACTTATGTTATTCTCATTATTTAAACAACAAGCTTCCTGGATCTTGTTCACTGAAATGAGGATGGTTAATCTTAAGTATTCAGTAAATTCCACAGATCAGCTGAAAAGTCTTCTGAGGCATGGATTAAGGAACTTTCACAAGGCATCCTTACTTCATGCATGGGCTAACTGCTTCAAAACACCATGTGCTAAGTCTGTATAGGTAGAGATCACACTCTACAAATCCTGCTAGGCTAATTCTAAAGTGTTCAGGGTGTTAAAATTAGATAAAATTAATCCAAAAAAGGCCAAATTATTTGTGCAGGTTCTCCTAGTAGAACACACAGAACAAAGGGTAAAGAAGTGATGATGAAATTTGTGAAGCTTTTCTTTTTGTGCTTATTATTATTTTTACTGCAGTATCACGTTGAGACTCTATTTAGTGCTAGATGCTGAATTACACAACTCCTGCCCTGAAGATCTCATTTCATTTTAGAGGGCAAATCTCTAATAACTGTGGAATCCTAACCTACTGGCACTGGACTCACTTAATACTAGAGATCAGAAGCAGGAAATGCTTATTATGTGACTTGGTTGTTTTGGGGGGCTTTTTTCTGATTAAGGTAAAATGCCATTTCCTCTTTTTGAACAAATTTTTTTTCCCCTTAAAATGAGAGGGTTATACATTTAAAACAAAGATGTTCTGTCAAGTATATAATTCTAATGTTACTATTCTGGCTGATCTGTTCAGCTATTGTGGGCTTTAAACAGAAGAGCTGGAAAAAGTACACATTTGCATATTTCTACATTACCAATGTTTCTACATTAACAGCATGTACTATACAGCTCACACTTTTAGTGCATAGCACTGAAGACATATAATTTTATACTTTTCCTTGCCATTTTTTCTTTTCTGACTTTCATTTTATATACAATTACATTTTAAAACGTGTTTTAAATGCTTAATTTTATCAAATTATTAATGCCTATGTTTCAATATTTATGGAATGCATTAATAATTCAGAATACATTATTTATACTTTCAGCATTAGAACAGGAATTGAAAATTCAACAGACCATTTTACATCAATTTCTTGTCCTAAATAAAAACATTAATATACCAGGCATATCGGAAATTTTGTGAAGGGAAGCCTGGGAACAAAAATACATACAAATAGTAATAACAGAATTATGTAATAAATAGAGAGCTTGAAGTTAAGTCTAAGTGACAAACTAGCATTTCGGTGACTAGCAAACAAGCTGGATTGAAATTTTAGACAGGAATAAAAGGTTTTGCTGTATGTTGCTACCTGCCAACCATTCTAGTGACACCAAGTATATCAGAGGCATCACTTGCTAACAGACAGCAGAGAAGCAGCAATGGCAGAGAACTCAATTGCATTAGAAATTACATATATGGAATAAACCAACACAAATGTGGCATTTTTTAGTTCTTTCAGATAAGAGATTGTTTCATGATTAGCATCACAAAACAAACAACCATTAATATGAGGTCTCACCAGTGCCAGAATACAGGGGTGCTGCCCTGGTCTTGCTGGCCACACAATTGCTGATACAGGCCAGGATGCCATTGGCCTTCTTGGCCACCTGGGCACACCCTAGCTCATGTTCAGCTGCTGTTGACCAGCACCACCAAGTCATTTTCTGCTGGACAGCTTCCCAGCAATTCTCCTCCAGGCCTGTAGTGCCACATGGGGTTGTTCTGACCCAAGACCAGGACCCAGCACTCAGCCTTGCTGAACCTCATACCATGGGCCTCGGCTTCTCCATCCAGCCTGTCCAGATCCCTCTGTAGAGACTTCCACTTCTACAGCAGCTCAGCACTCCCACCCAACTTGGTGTCATCTGCAAGCTGACTTGAGGGAGTGCTCAATCCCCTCATCCAAGTCTTCAATAAAGATATTGAATAGAAATGGCCCTGGTACTGACCCGTGGTGATCACAAAAGTTACTTCCAGAAGTAATACTTCTGGAAAGTGGAAGTTATGTAAAAATGAGGATGGCTGTCAAAAAGCCAGAAGGGGCTCCCAAAACAATTGAATTGTTCTAGGCAGAAGTAGAGACTACTGAAGAGAGGTGTCAAAGAACACACTTACTAAAGCAAGTGCTGGTACAGTGTAAAGTGTAATCAGCTGAATAAACAACTAAAACACTAACTAAATCATTAAGTCAGTAAACAGAGGTTTAAAAATTAAAGTAACTACAGAAGAAGCTATGGTACAAACACGCAAATTAACGTATCACCTAGGCTCCAGGGTATCCACACAAGTGTTCTAATGAAGTACAAGACGAAACAGCCAACTAACTACAGTTTCCTTGGTACCTAGATACTGGACATGACAAATGCATTGCCAAGCTTGAGTAACAAAAAAGTTCTGGGGAGTACATTTGGGTAGACATAAAATTTGATAATAGAATGTATAATAAAGATTTGATTAGAATGTAATGCAGGCTACTTGCTTTTTTAAAAAGGCTTTAAACAAAATTCCTCACTAAAGGTTTTTCAGGAAAGTAAGCTGCTGAGACTTAAAACCAAAGGTTGTGGTATGGGAAAATAACAGACTAAAACAGAGGAACCAGAAGATCTGAGTTCAGACTCAGCTCTCACAATGCAGGAAAGTCACTTACACAGGGGGCTGTACTGGAAACTGTCTGGTTTAGCACACTCATAAGTAGCATGGCAAGGGAGCAGGAGAAAGGGATGGCAGTACTTCAGTGAGGTGAGAAAATCTACTGATGGTACATACTAAGAGGTAGTAACGAAGAGTGCCTTAAAGACCAACAAAAATGCCTGATCAGTCTGAGTGACCAGGTAATAAAATGGCTGGTGAAATTCAATTTAGATTCATGTAAAACGATACACGTATGGAAAACTAATCCTAGCTTCATATATAAAACAAGAGGCTCTGAGTAGACCAGTAACACTAAGGAGCAGAAGAGATCATGCCATGAAAGCATCAGTTTGGTGCTTGGCCATACTAAAAAAGCAAATTAGGAAATTCAAGAAGCATTATGAAAATCAGGAAATATTAGGAATGGAAAAAGAGTATCAAACAGAAAAAAAACATATTCCATATAATTCCATAAAATTATGCTTGTTCCATACTTTAAATATTGCATGAAGCTTCTGCCTGTTTCTCTCAATAGAGACTGGAAAAGGTTCCAAAAGGGCAAGAAGGATGTATGGTATGAATTGTCTCTATACATGGAATGCTCAAATGCATGGAACACTTCTGTGTGCAAAAATCGTGAGTTTGGGAGCCACTATGACACAGATCTACAAAATCTTTAGTGGGAATATCTTACATAAAGATTAAGTATTTATGTTTTCTTCTAATAAAGGAAACAAATTGATAGCACAGAAAGGTAGGAGGAGCCGGGTTCCAAGCAAATATGTGGTTGGATTTCAAACAATGAGCAGCAGCACCATGGACTCTGTGCAGGGGACACTGAATGCAAGTTCACATGATGAAGTCAAGGGAAAAACAGACAAGCACTTGAAAGAGTTCACTGCAGGTACCTAAACAGACTAACCCCCAAGAGTTTCACAAAGCCTTCAAGCTGAAAACACTCAGAAGCTAAAGGAATGTTAGGAAGTATCATATGGGCTAATCCTATTCTTCTCTTCTCTAAACATCTGCTGCTGGCTACTGTTGAAGTAAGAATACTGAGAAAGATAGATTGGTCCAGAATTAAGTATCTGGTTAGCTATTTGGGTGCAATTTTTTCTGCAAACTAACAAAAAAATCACATTACAAAGGCTGAGTTAAGTGGGTACAATCATATCTAATAAATTTACAGTAGCTTAAATATTTAAAAGATAAGCACTCAAATTGCTGTCCTTGAACTCATGCTCATGCGGAAGTTCCTACCTTTAAAAGTTCAAACCCTTCTTGCAACTTAGTCATTGAACCAATGAAAGCTAGGTATGATTGCTCCTACAGTAAATAGTTTATATATAATCCTTTACTTGAATTAATATTTTCTCTGAATTTTAGGTACTTTCCTGTGTTTCCTGTTCTATGTTGCTCAGCCAGCCACATAGAGACAGACTTAGGCAAGAAAGTCCAATATGGCCAACCCTGTCATATGATTTTCCTTTAACCAAGTTCCATTTGGTATCTACTACAGGGCAATAAAACTTTAATGAAAGTTTGGGAAAGATATTTCAGAACCACACAACTCTGTATGGCTAAACACTACTTCCAATTTTCAACCTAAGCGTATTCATGCCCACCCTTAAATATATATTTGTTCTTTTGCCAAAACCATTGTTTATCTTGAGTATCTCTTCTTCCTTCGGTGTTTACCCTCTGATATACTTACATGGGGGTGGGGGGCATCACAACTCCTTTAAACTTCAACTTGTGTACATCAAATAAATCACTCTCCTACTCCTTAGCTGCATGTATTACAGTCATAAGTGATCATTTAGGAACACAAAATTTTGCATTACATCTTTCCAGTGCTTTGTAAAATGGCACTACTTTTTTTCTAGCTATTTCAGAAATACTTCATCTGATACAGCCTAAGAGCAAATTTGCCTTTGACAGAATTCAGATTCACTTTTGCTTGGCAATTATTGTCTAGGTCAGCCAGGGCTTCTCAGGTTTTCTCATGCACTCTTCCACATTTTTCCCTAATCAATTCAGCCTTCAATCTTTCATTATTTAATAACACTTTTTACTTTCTCATCTAGATGAGAAAATCAAGAACTTCTCGCTTTCTGTCTACTGATTAAGACTGGTATCTCCAAGAGACTTGCAACAGGAGACAAGAAAATAAGAGACACGAAAACACAGGCACAAATATTAGCATTAGTATTGCTGGTGCCTGTTTAGGTAAATATTTGACAACAAGTTACAAGGAAAGTTTTGATGGACTATAATGAAGTACTTTTACACATTAATGAATACCATTAACAGCAGCATGAAAAGCAGCACAGTTCTATTTCACTGTGCCTGCAAATTGCACCCAAAAAGCTTTCTTTACACATGCACTATCCATTCTGTAATACACTGTCCAATGAAAACCTTTTAAAACTTTTTTTTTCATTGCTTATGTTTCTTTTCCATTAAAGATACACTAATTAGGAATCAAAGATAGGGCTGCTTACAGAAGCTTTAAATGAATTTTTTATATAACTGAAAAAAGGGAATATTTTATTCTCTACGTACAGAACTATCAAAAATAACAAATGTGCCTTAAGTGATCTCACTGAATTAACTGCACTAGTTTTCACTACTCTTGTTAAAGTGTATCCAAGGGT
Organism: Atrichornis clamosus; assembly: GCA_013400975.1. Taxonomy (NCBI): domain Eukaryota; kingdom Metazoa; phylum Chordata; class Aves; order Passeriformes; family Menuridae; genus Atrichornis; species Atrichornis clamosus. The sequence continues at coordinate 48,767 of WBMZ01002801.1, forward strand.
CAGATACAAAATAAAAGGGACTGCACTGAGGGACAGAGCATAAGAAAATAGCTGGCCAGCTCTAGGGATTGAACTCCCAATCTCCAAACTCACAAGGCTCCATTAAGTACCTTAATTTTCTAGACACTGTATGTACAGCCTTAGGTATCAGAAAATGGTATTCACGATGCTCAGTATCCAGAGTAGAGGAAATACCTACAACTACCAAAATGAAATGTGTAAGAAAAACGTGTTTCTGAAATTGTAACTCTTTTATGTATTTAGACACCCAAGCTACACTAGAAGTAATCACCTCAAATTATGTTAAATATTTTTGACATTTAGTTTTTCCAGCCATACAATTGGATTAATTGATGCTATTGGCCACACCTCACATAAAAACTAGGCACTGATGCACTATTGTGAAACACTGATTCACCAATCAGAAACTCCCATCTACTCAGATCCATCCTTCTAGAAGATCCTCCTTCCTAGGAGAATTCCTTAAGTACCTGGATAAAGGCATTGTTTCTGAAATTTGGAAAAGGAAAAAGAGCTGTGGTTTGGGCTTAACTCCCTACTTCTACTTGCATCAAATGTGCTCACTTAATTCCTCCTGGTTTACCTTCCTGAAAGAATGCAGTAGCACAAATGTCCAGCCACAATTTCTAAACAGCCTTTGCTGGGAGCTGGACACTTAAGCATGATGGCAACTCTGTCTCCAGGCCTGGAATCAGCACAGCCTTCCAAGTTTATGAAAGTTTTTACTTGAAACTTTTAGACACTGGTGGCAGTTACTTAGATTTTTCAGACTTTTCAGTTATTCAGATCACTCTCTTAACCTTGGAAATCTGAATCCCAGGCAAGCTCAAAGCTGGGGAGGAATTTCATAGTAGAATAGTTGTATACATGTCTTCCCTGTTCTTACTCTTTCCCAGCGCCATAGACAGAGTATAAGATTTGGTTTTTCCATTATGGGTTGGCTCCGCACAGCTCTTAAGCAGCACTTCTCATATCTGTTTTTCTGGAAATTCACCCTTTGGTTCTGTTAATTTAATTAAGTTGTATATTTTACATGTATTTTTCCTAAAATTAGTGATTTTATTTTTTTTCCCTAACATTACTGTTATTCTGCATTAACAAACTCAAAATTAATGCTTCATCTGGAAAGATATTTTCTAGTTCAGAAAACATTTCTAGTAGAAAATACAAATATATCTATCACCTGAAAAACTGCCATTTATCATGATAATTAATTATATGTGTAATGCAGTGATGATAGGAAATGTCAATAATCATTTCTTTAGCACCGTGCTTTCTTAAATACTCTTTCAACATATGAAGAACATAAACATTTTTATACACTTGTATTCAATCAGCCTCTGAAATTTTAAAGTGCCATTTATTTTTAATACACTTACTCTCTAATCTCCCCTACCCTAGTGGATTATCCCACAGTAAGGCATATCTCAACAGAATCATATGCTTCCTAGGCTTCTGACAGTTTCTGTGCTTCTTTCTACCTTAAGTCAAGGTTGTACTTTATTGTGGGTACAGTTGCATATAAAGAGATTTCTTCTACCCCTCTTCCTCATGAAGAGAAACATATGGAGCTTACTATTAACAGGCAAAACAACCGTTCACAGTAAAGGAATTTTTAAAGCTTATGAAAACAAAATAACCCAGAATGATAAAAGCTATTCTGTTACGACTATAGGGCATTCTCCAGTTCTGCAACACGGAATATATATATAAGCAAGTGACACACACAACACAAGAAAAACCAGCTGAAGGACAGATTTCTTCTCACAACAAAGGGATATGCTTCTGAATTGAAGCCCTTAACATGCAAGATAGGCTTGAGAATCTTGTGGTCAATTTTTGCCACCCATACTTATCCAAAATTCTAGAGCTTTGTCTACATTTGAATTACAAAAACACCCCAAACAAGACCACATACCCAAAACAAGCAACCCCCAAACTATTATTCACTTTGCTTCCCAAAGTGCAGTTCTGTTAGTGGTCACGTTTTTTTACAGGGGAGTACCAACACACGTTGCTGGTAGGAAGTGAAAATGGTTTCTATCATTCACTTTTATCACTCCATCTATTAGTGCCATTTCTCAGTGGCAGTACTAGATTTGAAACAAAAATCCAAACAAACCACCAGCCAAGTGTAGATCAAGGCATAGAGAAAATATTTTTGATTTGTGGCTTGTGCAGGCATACCCTGTGAAGATAAATCTGCCTTAATCCTCTTGCCTGAAAAAATCTGAAAGTTCTTTCCAAGCACTTTAAAAATGCAGTTTCTCTTTAATAACTTTAAACTGCATTAGCAGTGAAAGCAGCACTATGCAATGAACATTTCAACGAATCTGTCTCCAATATTCTCTGATATATCTACTAGATTCGTGAAAAAGGAAAAAAAATTTGCATCTGATGAGTTGTTTCTACAGATAAAGTTAACATTTGTTTAGGAAGTGGTGTTACTTCTTCCACAAACATCCTGGGAACCTCCTGCAGACTAACCTTCCAAATAGTTCTGGCAAAGAAATGCCAGCTGACTGAGGAGGAAAGAAAAGAGACGTTATGAATATGATCTTCCCTAGAAGCAATATCCACTGGACACAGTTTGCAAAAGCACTAATATTTTAAGGCTACAGAAGTAGCATTGGTCAGATCTTTGAACAACTGAGAACACAGGATGATCTCATGCCTAACACAAAAAGTGTTACCTTTATTCCGACAAAATATCTTACATTAGATTAATTTATCTTTTTTTTTCAGACAAGTTCAGAATTCTCAATCAAACCATTTCAACAACCCTGGGCAACATACGTATTTGGAGACAGTTTTGCAGAAATTCTGGACTCGGATATATCCCTCTCACTATCAACTAATAATATAATTATTATGGTATTATAAAATATCAAAACCAGAATATATAGTGAACAAGTAACGACAACAATTTTTTCCAACACAAACAATGTACCTCTCTCTTGATTTTTCATGGTACTCTTCAACGTGACTCCAGTGGAAGGAGTACTTTCAAGAACAGGGACTCGCAATTAAAGGTACGTTGACCTTGCAGTACCTTTTGGAGCACAGTCCTTGAGAGCTGTACTCAGCCCAACATAGAGCTGAAGTTTTAGACTGTGGTTCCCATGGCCAGTGGTGTGCTTAACATTAAAAAGTCCCCAACCAACACCCCAAGAAAACAGCTCAGGAAACAGTACCTTAAAATATGGATTCTGAACACTGATCCAGAAAGATCCCTGTCACCTACCTTAATTAGTTGATTATAGGCATGCACTAACAGAAAAAGGTCAATGTTTTTCTTCTTCCATGTCGATCATAATATATCTAATTATACCAGGACATTTCACCCTTTCTTTGGGTGATGTTACGAAGATAAAAAACCATTACAAGTAAACCTTAAAGACCTGAGTTGTAGTTACATAATCATAAAAGCAAAGATTAGAATTTGTGAAGAAAATGAAACACTACCATTTCTAAACCTTCCTGACAGGAATAGACTTCAGAAAAGTAATATTTCCTTTTCTTTGAAAGCTGCTCCTACTAGTAGAAGGCACCAGCATCAGTCACATCCCAGTTATTCTTCTTGTTACTGATATTCATGCTTATCTAAATTTTTTCTAATACATTAATAATTACCAGTATAACTTGGAGGGTAGGCTAATTGCTTCACAGCCTAGGTGCCAATTCTGCTAAACAAAATTTATTTTAAAAGGCAGACACCAGAACTGTAGTCATAAATACGTAGAGAATTCTTAGTGTGATTACTGTGATCATGCTAAGCAGCCAGAAAAAAATGGTTACACTGCACTTTGTAAAAAGCCAAAGAAATATACTAGGGGTTTTTTTTAAAAAAACTTTTCAAATGTCACAGCTAAGTTAGCAGATACAAACCAGCTTTTAAAATTGCTACTTTAAAGAAAAATCAATTGAAATAATAAGCTTGCCATAGAACATACCACACAAATAATGGAAGAGCGAAGGCTGTATATATCTTTTTAGAAGTTATTATACATTTTAAATGTTATTATTTTAAAATAATTAATGTAATTACTCAGTATTGTAATACAAACCTACACAGGTTTAGGATGAGTTTATCAGCTCAAATCTATTAACATAAAGTCATTAGGAAAATAAGGAAAGAAAAATATATAATGTACATATTTTTAAAATCCACTCTATGAAATAAGATACATTTACCATGTCACCTAAAATATGAAACATGCATTCCAGAGAATAAATGCTGAAGTTTGCTTTTGACACCTTTGTAGATGATTAACTACCTTTTTCTTTCTGCTCTCCTTTTACCAAAGGAGAGCTGAAGATTTCAGATAGCCAACATGGGTATTATTTAAATATAGAATAAATTTGTATGATGTGAAATCACACTGTCACATTAAAATAAAACCTCATGCTCTACCACAATGTCTGAAAAGAAGTCTCTCAATTAGAAATAAGAGGTCCCAGATTCCTATCCTATAGAAATCCCAATCCTACAAACTGATATAAAAAAATGCTTTTATAGTTCTACTCTGTCAAAATAATTCGTAGTAATGAGACCAAAAGTCACATAGATATAAACATATTGAAGACAAAAGAAATCTAAAAAAATAATTAACCCTGTGATTAAGAGTCTTTATTTTGTACATAAAAGACACTAATGACAACGGTGTTTGTTTTGGTTTGGTTTAAAAAAATAGGGTTGGAAAGACTGTGCTTAGGGGTCCAGAGTTCCAAGCTAGCACTAGTCTCACACCCTAATTTTTACCTGCTACCTGAAGGATGAGTAGTCTGCAATTTTGCAGTATTTTATCACAATTTATCATTGTGATAATTATCATTATTTTATGGTCTTTTACAGAAAAACAGCCACATGCTCTCAAAATATCCAGCTCAGGATCCTTTTTTTTCCCCACTAAAATACTGTATGATGTGGGCAGGGGGAGGTTGGGAAGATGCTTGAAGGACCATCCTCACTTTATACCTCAATGAGCCTGCACATTTCAGTACATAATACATCATTTTATTGAAGCACTAGAAGCAAGATCAAATGAAAGCATGCTGCCTTTTCCACAAGTGGTCCAAGCCGCATCATGGGTATTTCTTACAGGGAACAATGCCATCTTCTTCCTGCTATGCATAGCTCTCAGCGGCTCATCTCTCCTTTTTCCAGTCTTTGAGCACAGTAAATTGAAAATCAGGACTGAAAGAAGAGCCAAACCAACCCACAAACAAAACACCTCTGTACAGAAAGACAAAATCCATGTATTTCCAATCATTATGCTTCTCCAAGGATTTTCAATCAACTTAAAATGCAGGCATTCATCTAGAATTAAAAAACTCATTCAGGCTGAACAGTACAGGTTTTAACTGTTTCTACTATTTTGTGAGCATAGAAATCAGAAACACAGCTATTGTCTTTGGACTACGCAAGAGTTCAGCTTTCTCACAGCAGGTTACCTCTCCTTAAAAACCTTAAACATTGTCAGTACAGGCGCACTATAAAAATTCTTAATTTCTGTATTTGTGTCTGTTTTGAAAAACTGAGAAACCCCCCAAATTTGCATGTAAATTACATACAACTATTCATACTTGGTTATGCTAAAGTATGTAAGTCCTTCTCTTCCCCTGCCTTCCAATTCTACTACTGCATATAAATGCAACTGAAGTGCTTTGTGCAACACAAAACAATAGTTTCCTTGTACATGCAATTTTCCCACTTCAGGTCTTCAACTAATTTGCTGATTTTCAAAATAACTCAAACAACACTGAGTTTAATTTAGTTTTCTGACCTCTCCATTATTATATTTAATGAAGATGAAAAAACATAAATCATGTTTTCAAGCAGCTGGCAAATTTCACTTCTTTATGACTCCAGATAATGCCAAACCAGTATCTAAGTATTTTAATTGATATTATTAAAAGGGAGTGAATATATTTATAATCTGTTAAAACAATAGTTTGTGATGCTGTTTTTTCATTTTTCTTTTCATTTTTAGAGTTATGTAACCCATGGTTAGAATGAGAAGTTTCAGAAACACCTTTCATGGCAACAGAAAATGAGAAGGATAGAAGGGTATTAGTTGTTGGTGGTAGTTTTGTTTATTTGTTTTGGGAGTGTTTAACCTTTTTTTTTTAGTCAAACAGCTTCTGTTCATCTGTATTGAGAATAATAAATGTGATATAAGATTAAATTATTTAATTTCTTTTTGTCCATATCCTTATAACCCCTTGTATTGGGTCAGTAATAAATTCAGTGAATATCTCTAAGTCGAGCCTGTTTTGCCCATGACAGTATTTGGTGAGTGATCCCTCCTGTTTCTTAACTCACGAACCTATATTTTCTCTCCCCTGTCCAGCTGTGGAGGGGAGTGAGAGAGAGGCTTCGGTGGGTGCCTGGCATCCAGCCAGCATCAATCCACTACACCCATTGTTCCTTCTTTATCTCATTTCCTCGTGTATTCTCTCTTTTCTTTTTTCTTTTTTTCTTTTCTTTTTTGGCTGAGTAACTGTTTCTCCTTGCATTTCTATTCTTTTCTGGCAGCTTGGATCGCTGACTCTTCCTTCTTCCAGTTACCAAAAAGCTACATGTTGCTGGGTGAAGGGAATGCATTACTTAACCCAGAGTGCCAGAGCACAGAAAAGAGGCTTAGGTCTGTGATCTGTTGTAAGAGCTCCTGCAGCCAACATTAGAACTAAGACAAAAAGAAGAGAGGAAAACAGGATTATTTTCTTCAAGACACCTGTTGCTTTCCTACTGGCAACATTTTCTGTTTGTATACATGTAGATCTTAACTTTCTAAACCACTCAATTTTTTCCCACGTTCTCTGTCTGTTTAAATAGCCTCAAAACCTTAGGGTTAACATATATTGTGCACAATGTAAACTGCCTAAAGTTGCATTTACCAAAGTTATTTAAATGTTCATTTTTATTGTACTGAATGATACTTTATGACACTCCTGCTGTTTATTGAAATAAAAAGATGAGTTACTCCTAAATACTTTGAAAGTAATTGCTGGGGTGAGGAGAGTAAGTCTTGAATTTACACAACCTGACAGAATTCTACGTAACTTAGGACATTTCAAATGTATTTTAGCAACTATTACTGCTATTACATATAATACAGAAAATAGAACTATGTGCTGTATATAGAGGAACACGTGCCAAGACATACAAACCCTGCTTTTCAAGATTTCAATCAAGCCACTGGCAATACTTGTCTGGAACTAAAGTAGGTCTAGTTATAATTAGCTGTAAATGGGAAAAACATTTTTTAAGTCTTTCACTTCCAAATCATATATACTAATACAATAAATTTATTACAGAAAAACAAGTCAATTTAGACCTATGTGCAAGTGTGTGCTAACTACACATTAGGTCACTCAGTGAAGTAATTATAATTTCATCGGCTGCATGGTTTTATGTCAGCTTCTGAAAACACAGAGCTCTAAAATGCACACAACCTGAAGCCACCCACCATTCCAGAAGACGATGTGCCGCAACACGATTTTCAGTATTACCTCATTCCTCCTGCCTTCCCCCACCTCCTGCCCATTTTCTAAGGGAGGAGAAAATACAAAACAAAACAGCAAGGACAATCTTACATGATAATCAGCATTAAAAACAAGCAAAGGAAGCCCACAGTCTGTAACTAGCAGAGGTATGAAATGCCATGAAAATGTATCATTATCTAATAGTACAGCCAACGTGACACTCACTAAAGCAAAAACAAGTTAGCAGCTACCATGAAGGGATCTGATTATTCAATACAGTTCGTTTACTGCAGAGTCATGAAAATGGATCAGCATAGAGGTAAATGATCCTTACTGCAATGACAACTTGTCCACGTTATTGCCAAGGAAAAGAGAGAGCAGTGAAACTTAGGTACTTTTCTTGCAGAAACTTACATCTGTTTTATAAACAGAAAACAGTTACTAATCTAGAAGATTTTTCATTTGTGCTGACCACAGACTTTTTACTGCTGGTCTGCAAGCACCCAGGTAAATTTGAGCTTCTTTTTGACCAGAAGCTTTTTTTGCTGCACTGTCTCTATGTTATGACACCTGCAGACGAAACAAAATTGTTCTTTGTGCATGTGCAGTGGCAGGAATCCTTAGCTGCAGAAATTCCAAACAGCAGGGGTAGAAGGTAGGTCACCACATGCATTATGACAGCCCCTCCAAGTACTGCAACTACAGGAGGTTAAGTTGCTTGGATCACTTCATCATTCTGACCCCATTCATGGCAATTAGCAATGCTAGCCTAGTGCTCATTGAATAACTATTGTTAATAGTGCATACACCAAGCAAGTGTAGTACATGCTTTATAATTCCACAGAAAGCCTTCAGTAATTTTTTTTACATTCCTGAAAAGCAATTACAATTAATTTCCCCAGAGAAACTAGGAAAGAGATCAACCTTTCAGTAATTTCAAGTAAACTTCAACTATGCATTAGGGAAAAAAAAATTATCTGAGCTCACAAAACATACAAAATGTGTGCATTTTCTATTCTGTAAGCACAAAATTTCTCTGTACAAACTACACAATTTCACATATTTGCTACAATAACAGCTTTGCAGCTCTGAATAACATCAACCATTGTGGTATCTTCTGCTGGCTTAGAATTTATTACACTAAGAATATAAATGCAAGCAGGCAGACAAATTCACTCTGTTTGCATCAGGGATATAGATGGTATTCAAGCTCATAAGTGAAGAAACTTAGCAATAAAGATTAATGATCCAATCCTGCAATATTATGTAATCTTCAAATGCATTTCAATGCAAATCAAGATAAAACAATTCCTCCCAAGTTTATTTCCTAAATATCATCACATGCAGGCAAAACGCTCAAAAATCCAAATTCTCTGTCCTATCTGCTAGACTGCAGGCTAGAAAACAAGATTCAACATTGTTATTGCCAATAATTTTCAACTCCACATATGTAGTATGTGGTTGATTAGATCCAAACACTAAGAAAAAAGCAGGATCACCAGAATGCTTTCAGCTTCCCTGGAGCACCACCCTTTCCTGAAGGTCGTCATTCAAGACACACATGCAGCCTGCTCGCTTGGCATGTAGTCCACACTCTGTTTAGGACTTTCAAACATCACAGGGGAAAAGGGGCTGCAGATAACCAAAGTGCTCTGCAGCTGCAGCCTGCCCCTTACGGACACCTGTCTCTCTGTCCATCCATATGAAGGATGCACACCCAGTCCTAAGACACTCCAGAAGATGGAAACAGAGAGGCTGCCTAACATCAACAGAGCGTTGGTGGTTCTGAGGAATGATTACAATTGGGAGCGTACTACGTAAATTGCTTTGCTGTCATTTCTGGTTGCTGCTTTTCTGATAGACATGAGGAATCTATGTTGGTGCTTTTGCTGTACCACACATATATAATTAGCAACAGTTCTGTCAGAAATATACAGATCTCATGTCCTAAAAGGGAGCATATGACAAGAAGGGCACTGTGAGAAACATCCCCTGTAGCTGAAGCTATACAGCTCATATGGAAAGCACGGAGAAAAGCCTGTCCATGGTAAGTTTTGAGAAAACAGAGGTCCTGAACAGCTAAAGGAATTTGTCTTACAATTCAAATTAAAAACTGTATGTTACAGAAAGAGATCACTTCTGGTGATTTCATTTCTAATTTGTAGCCTACCTTCCTTAAGGCTTTTGTCAGTAAGCAAACTGTCCATTAGATGCCCACTGTTGACTGGTAACATTACCTTTGACTTTCATTAGTGAAACACCAACATGATGCTCCCTGCATGCTTTTGGTCCTTTTTTTTTTTTTTTTTGCCATTGAAACTGTGGACTATAATCAAAGTATCTGCTTCTGTCAGGAAAAAAGAACCAAACCACACTGCAAACACAACACAGTGAGAGCCCCTTCCCTCAATTACAACAAAATTAGGTTGTAAAATTTCAGGTTTAGTATCCAAGAATCTTTTGAGATATATGATTTTATGTTAGCACTGTTCTGTAACCTACAATCTTGCAATTGTCTAAAACTGAATTTTGAAATTACAAACTGAAGGCAAAAAAAAGAAAAATAGTAATTTTGAAATTAGAGCATAAGGAGTCTGCAGAGTCGGCTCTAATTCCAAGCTTCTCACATTGTGTTACTTTTAAGCAGTTTACAAAGATTCTCCATTCCTTTAACTTTTGCATATGAAAGAAAACATATACTTCCCATGTTTCTCACATTTTACTAAGTCAAATTAAACCTTGAAGTACATAAATACCTTTAAACAAAAGATGCTGCATAACAGAATTCTTAGAAGACCAAACTGCAATACAAACTGCAGAAATATTTCACAGCAAAGAACAAAGTAAACATTCAGGTTGTACTGTGTTTGAGTTTCTCTTTATAAAATATTTGTGATATAAAAGTTGTTGACATTTTCTATATCTTATTTTGAAAAGTATACATTTCTTTTTCTATGTTAGGATAAGAAATATTCTGCTCCTTTACATACACAAAAAACCACCAAACCCTGGAACCCAAGTTCCATAAATATCCAGTATCTCTCTGAGCAGCTGCTTATGCATCAAAAGCTACCCTTGAAATGATGCTGCCCACACATAATGATTACTCATTTAAACCAGAAGGAGAAACTTTAAAATAAGGGTGAGCACTATCTTTATACCAAAAGAAATTGAAAGAAAAAAATCCCAAAGAATTAAGACGTTAAAGTTAAAAATCAACACTTGTGGTCATAGCCTGAGAATTTCAGCTTCTATTTCCTAAGTGACCATCAAAGAAAATGCACAGTGGCCTGTATGCTTAGTACCAAAGACATTAGTGTACATCAGGTTTTCAACCAAAAGGATTTTTCTGTTCAAAAGGTTTTGAGTTTCTCTGAAGAATAATTCATGACAGCAACAGATTTGCGATCACAAAACATTTGACTCAAAATTAGTCCAACTTCATGCTTTAAGCTTAAAAATTTCAATTCATACATGCATGCACATCTCCCATTACAGTGCCCAGCTGTCATGCATTGCAGCAGTTGCTTCCTTCATGCTCACCAAAAAAAAAAAATATTTTCTAATCTCCACTCTTCTCCACTGCATGAGCTTTGGAAGGTTTTTTATAGAGCTGTACCAGTCCCTCAGATGATCTTCCAGTACTCACATATGAACATCCCCTTCTCAGCTCAGTCTCTCCTCAGTCAGCCAAGAGCAGTTTAGTTCTGTTTGCATACACCTTAATATTTATGTATATATTTATATATTAAAGTATCTCTCCTTTTTTCTTTTTATTTTGTGTGTATTTTTATATATATATCTCTTACTGTTAAATCTATCTGAAAGCACTTTTATCTTTAAATAGGTTTTATGTTCCACATTCCCAATCCCCAAACACCAATTCATAGCAATTCCTTCTTGTGCAAAACATTGGAGACAGAACAACATTGAAAGAACTGTATGTACTCAAAGCTTTTGTTTGCTTTTGCTGTGGTAATTACTATATTTCATATCCACCTATAGACAGTAAAACCAAATTAATACCACACAATTAAGATTTCACACATAGCTTCCCCTATGCACAATGTGAAACTGAATCACCTGTACCTTCAAAATAGCACAGACTAGTTAGTATATTTTCCATATGCTGGAACTTAGATGGTGAAAAAACTTGTAAATTAAACTAGCATCCAGGGAATTCCCTCAATATCCAGACTAGGGATATGTCACATTTTCTCATCTGTGTATCTAACTGAAGTGCTCATTTGGTGACACATCAAAATGCAAAATTGTTTTTTTTTTTGCCTCTTTTCTTTCCCCCCACTCTCTTTTTTTTTGTTTTGTTTTAATGGTCACTTTTGTTTTTCTCCTGATGCCATTTCAGATTTCATCAAAATTATTTTGGCTAAGGAGAATATTGGTAACTGGGAAAAGAGATCTCTCTCCCCCACACTCTGAACTTTGGTGTACTATTAAATAGCAACAAAAAAATGGACAAGATGATCTAAAATCCCTATACTACAGCAATCTTTGATCTGTCTCAGAGATTTCCATAATTTTCTTTGGCTGCTAAGCAACAAATTAAATATGATTTGGTACATTTAAATGCATTATTCCTCCTACTGCTCTTCTGACTGAAAAAATACAGTATAATAATGCTGTTGGCACAGAGCAATAGTCTTGAGCAAAGGTCCTGTATTTCAGCAGGTGTACTAATTGTGAGCCAAAGAATATATATTTGTTTGCCCTGCAGTATAAATGAGGAAATACAGAGAACACAATATCCTACAATCTATTTCCAGAGTCCCTATTATTTGGATTGTCATCATACCTACCGGGACTACAATTTTGCCTAAATTAGCCAGCTCATGGCAAAATAACAGGTAAAATAAACATAGGATGGATAAGTAACTCTACCTGGGGCTCTCTGTTTGAGATCAACTAGTTTATTGGAAATTCAGCACTCCATTCTGAGATTTTACACACAAGAACATTACATTTCCAGCTGAGAAAGTCAACTGAACAAAACCAGGCTTTAGTATCCATCAAAAATAGCCCCTGTTCAGAAATAGAAATACAACACTTTTGATTACAATATGCTACCACTGTAACAAAGCACATAGAGAAAAAAATTTAATGTAGAGTTCCAGTAAAAGTGCAGTGAAATTACAACAGATCTTTGCTTTCCAATTTATGTGCATTATAAATTCATAGAATCACAGAATGGTTGGGGTTGGAAGAGACCTCTAAAGATCACGTTGTCCAAGCCCCCTGCTGGGCGGCTCCAACACACATCGAACCTGGCCTTGAAAACTCCCAAGGATGGGGAATCCACAGCTTCTCTAAAAAATCTGTCTCACCACCTTCACAGCAAAAAATTTCTTCCTAAAAAGTAATCTAAATCCACCCTCTTCCATTTGAAAGCCATCCCCCCTTGTCCTATCATCACATGCCCTTGTAAAAAGTCCCTCTCCATCTCTCTTGCAGCCCCCCTTAGGCATTCGAAGGTGCTGTAGGGTCTTCCCAGTCTTCTCTTCTCCAGACTGAACAACGCCTACTCTCTCAGCCTGTCTCCATAGGAGGGGTGCTCCAGCCCTCTGATCATCTTCACGGCCCTCCTCTGGACTCGCTCCACTAGGCCCACATCCTTCTATGTCGTGGTCCCCAGAGCTGGGTGCAGCACTCCAGGTGGGGTCTCACCAGAGCAGCGTAGAGGGGCAGAATCCCCTCCTTTGACCTGCTGGTCACGCTGCTTCAGATGAGATCAGGACACAGTTGTCTTTCTGGGCTAGGAGCACACATTGCTGGGTCATGTTGAGCTTCTTATCCATGAACATCCCCAGGTCCTTCTCCTCAGGGCTGTTCTCAATCCAGTCCCTGTCCAGTCTGTACTTGTGCTTGGGAGTGCCCCGACCCAGGTACAGGACCTTGCAGTTGGCCTTGCTGAACTTCATGAGGATCAAAAAGACAGTTTCTCAGAATGCAAGAGACCATTCACATCTGTGCACACAATTTAAAACACAAAATAAAGTACTGTTAAAGATAGAAAATAACCTTTGAGTTTGGAAAAGGAAAGGAACACCCAGCTTCCTTTCACATCCTTAAAGCAACTATGTTAAATGTGAATTGAAAGCAAGTAACAGCATTTGGTGTGTGGGCAGAAGGCTTGCTTTGCTACTACCAGTGTTTGTCATGTGTCTACCGAATATAAGCACTTTAGCTCTTAATCTTGCAGTATTAATTGGTAAAACAGTAACAAAACCATCAGAATCACAGGAAAGTTTTATTTGTATACATCTTAGTGTCTATTTTCAAGACCAAAATACTCCTGCATTCTTCATCTCAGTCACAGTAACTTTCAGTGCACACATTATTCAAATTATTTGCTATTATCTATGTCATTACTAGATGAACATTAGCCTGCAGTAACAACACTTTGAGGAATATTTTCTTTACGTATCCACATCACTATGATGGACGCCTTTAATTTCAGCTGCAATATTAAAGAAAAATAAACTACTAGATTAGGTTGTCAGAAAATGTCTTTTAAAATTTTCATGAACAAAAGATTAACAAAAATTAATTCCTTCACACATAAATCTATCAGACCTCATTCCTCCACTCTGTTCAAATTGTATCTTCAAAAGAAATACTTAACATGGTAAGAGGCTTAGTTTGACCTCATTATTTATGTAAAAAGAATCCCAATATTAACTGTATTAATCAAAACAAAGCATGATGATAAATGTATTTGAAATCCATGGGTATAAAGCAGGTTTTATTGCAAACATTCACAATGTGACTGTAACATTATTTTTGATATATCTGTTCATTTTTCCTCATCTGAAAGCTGCTGGTATTCACATTCCCAAAACAGGGTTATTTATTCATCCATAATAAAGATTCAACATGTAGTATATAGATGGACAGTCTCTACTGGGATGACATCCTCAAAAGTCAACACAGAGTAATGCTGTGTTAAAGTGATTGTGTAACAACTGCTGGAGCTACAACCAAGAAATTCCAGAATTTTCAACACTATACAACTCTTCAGTAGAAATAACTTCTCATCACTGCGAAGATGAAAATTGAAAGAGACATTTATTTTCTTGTTAATTTACAAGTTTGGAAATTTAGCCTTCTTCTCTAAGATATAAGTCTAAGAAAGCCCTTCGCTGGAGACTGGGCCTTCAAGATGTTCAGGACCATTTTTCTTTCCCTTTGCCATGTTCTTGACTCCTAAATCATCTTTAAATTACCACAGATTGTAAGCAGAGTTGTGCAGAACAACTAGTTCTGATCCTGTTTTGACATGGAAAAAACCAAAACAAAGTAAAACAAACCCTAACAAACCCCGATACCCAAACTCACTGTATAATAGTAAGAGGAATGACATGGAGACACTTGAGGAATGACTCATCTAAAACTGTAAGTATAAGGAGATAATGCTGACAGCTGACAGGGCAAGTGGCAGCCCTGCTGAGGACCCCAAGGTTGCAACACACCCTAAGCTGAAGCTAAGCAAACAATGCTTTTTCATCACGAATAAGACAAATGGCACACTGGGCTGTATTAGGAAGAAAAATAACAAGAGAAACACAAACAAAACAAAAGTTACCATTCTGTCTTTAACTCAATACTAGTAGGGAAATACCTAGAATACTGGTTTGGGGGTTCCGACTTTAAAGAGGGTAGTAGGAAACTGGAGAGGGCTGCTATGGATGGTAAAGGGCTGAGAACTCAACCTCCAAGAAGACTAGGCAAGCTAGATCATTTCAGCCAAAAGGACTCAGGAGCAATTTAATAACAGCAAATGACATAATTCTGAGTTCAGCAGGGATCTGGACTACATAGACTGAGGTCCCTGCTCATCACAACTATGGTTTTATCTTACGAAAAGACTTTAAAACGGCTAAGGGATTAAAAAAATAGGGAAAGGCACATATAAAAAAATTAATCAAATTTTCCTAGTGTTATGGTAATTATCTAAGAATTGTATTAGTAGAGCTTAATCTCCCCTTTAGAGAGAATATATCTGCCCTTAAAGAAGTCATTTCAATACAAAATGAAATAGGACAGAAGATTGGAATTACTACCAAAATAAAATGTGTCCCATGAGTTGAGGCATATAACATACAAAGAAATGGTCTGAATTAAATGAGTCTTGATGATGTACTAAAGGATTACTTTCTGAGAAGAATGTAAAGGAAGACAAACTCCCTGCCCTCCCTCCTCTCCCCAGCATTACTTTAACTTTTTATTATAAACTATGCATTTAATTCTTCTCGAAAAATAAACAATTACAGATCTCTGTCTGACGTAGCATCAGATTACTGATAACTAACTTATGCACGCAAACTGCTTATTAGATTTTAGAATAACCTCTTTCTACTGTCTTAGAGAACTGACAGCATAAAATCTTATTTCATTTTAACTGTTACTGTTATTGCCTACTTTATTTCAAACTCCCTCATCCCACATTCATTAATAAAGCTTCCCCATCGATAATGTCACATTTACAATTAGGAAGTTAATTTAAATGATTCACAGAATAGGGTGTCTCCAATTTGAAATAACATGTTTACAAGAATTATTTTCCTCTGAAGAAGAATCCAAGTTTAAGAAGAATAAGGACCAGTTACAGCTGTGATTTTAGAAAGATTGTTCTATGTAGAATACCCATCACAATTATTTCTTACAAAAGCCCAACTGGTGTGTAAAGTCCAATTCCAAATCTACACAGATGCCTTATTTTCTTACTCTGCTAGTTTGAAACTAAGCATACTGTGATGAGAATGAAAAAGACAAGTTCTGTCTGAAAGAGAAACTTCAGGAATTCCCTCCAGCCACTCAGGTTTCCCAATCTACTTCTTTTTATAAGGAGCCTGATTCTATTGAAATAATTGCAAAGCCTCCTTGATTTCACAAGTGCAGAAATAGATTTGACAAGAATTCTTGGAAAAGTTTTGCATAAATCTGCAATGAATACTTTGGTAATAATTTGATAACCACTTTTTAAGCAGTACAGATAGAAATCCTGCAGTTTCTTCCCCTGTGTTTCTACTTCAAGCATGTAGGTAAAATTGTTTGAAAAGAACAGAATATTAATCCAAGCAAAATATAATCCAGGAAAAAAAGAAAACCAAAAAAGATCTTGAATGAGTACCAAATCCTGCTTACTGTAAGACCACACAACTGCAGGGTGGCTTGAATGCAAGAACCATAAGCAGAAACTGCTTAACGAAATCAGTACCTCAAGAGTTTCTTGACAATCTACATTCTAACAAGCACATTTCTGAAACTCAATGAGTCTTACAGATATTAAAATTAAAATATTATATATATGTTGCATATTAAAATTCAGATATTATATCCATATAGAAGCCATACTTTTTTCAAAATACAGACATAGAAGAGAAACAGAGACAGGGCTTCTGCCTCAAGTTCAGTGTCCACTTCGCAAGAATTTTATACAATATATTAGCCTAAATTAGTCATGAAGTTTCATATTGCATAATGTTCTTAAAACCAGACACTGCTAAGGCTTTGTGCAGATTGTTAACATAAGGCACTGAAGCCTCATACACACACTTAACTGGCTCTGCAAAACCTTGCGTTGCTATCTTTAAAGAAAAAAGATCTGCCAGAAGGTAAGATGAAAACCTACCTAATATTCTAAGACTGTAGGATGAATGACAATGACTGAAAAGATGTTAGTCTGACTGTCTAAAAGTTCTTCAAATGAAACAAATATTGCCCAGAAATAAGCTTTACTAATACCTACAGGCTTTTCAGTTCTGCATAGGGCTTCAAGCCTTAAGTTGTAGTTTAATCTAGTTTTGTATCCCATAACCCTCTTCCTTTCCTCACATTTTAGTAAAATTGCAAATTCAGGTGTTTTTATCTTCTTAAATAAGACCCTGATTTAGGAAGGATCTGCATTTTGATCCTCTGCACCCTTAATATTTTTGTTACCTTTCTCTGCTTGTTTTTTTCCTTTCACTTTGTTTTCAATCATATTTTCCACCGATTATATTTGTATACAGGATTTTGTTTCCCAAAAGCCTAATTTCCTTTTCCTAACTGCTATTCTCTATCTGTTCTAAGATGTACATATCCACATGCTTGAGCTTTATTCCAAAGCTCCTTCACCTTTCATTTTTTCCTAAATTGTTTATCTACACAGATTTATCTTCCTTTCTCTCTTTTCCAGCTCCCAGATTCACCTCCTCCTTATAGTGCATCTTCTATCCTTTAATCCCTCTGCACTCTTTCAACTTTCCTCACAGTGCATACAATCTATACCTATACATGTATAAAGCTCTCCATCAACATTCAATACATCATTAAAGAAAACCTTGAACATTTTACTAGCAATTTCAAAAGGGTGGGGCCTTTAAATAATTTAAGAGAAAAATGGGCAGGTTTTAAAGTTAATTTTCCTAAGGGAGAAGTCACACAGAAGCCTCCACCCTTCAAACTCAGTAGGCATCTGCAAAAATCACTAATGTCTTCTTCCTATTCCATCTGACCCCTCCCTACAGTTTCTTGCTGCACTGATTCACCCATCTTATCTTGGTGATTAACTTCAGTGCCTTCACAAATAATGCCATCTATTGATCCCAGTCATCCATACATCTTGCAGCTTCATCACACCAGGATGTGATCACACACAACTATGGATTTCAGGATATCATCATTCCCATTCCATGCTGAAAGTTTTTTTTTTCATTCCTTTCCCTTTTTCACACGTGGCAGACAGACCACAACAGGGGTTTCCTCATGTTTGCAGAGCTGTTGTCATCTTGAAGTCAGTAGCACAAATTGGTAAGTATGACAGTGGTCATACTACCCTTATCATTTGTTAGGTTTAGCTTTTTTCCCAAGGAGAGACAGAAATTAAGTAACTAGAACACACTTTGAAAACAAAATGTCAAATTAGTGGATTCAAATTATGACTGACTAATCTGTGTTCTGCTTTCAGCCTTTTAGGTGAAAGAGAGGGGGCATTTTGTTGATGGCTTTTTAGCTGCAAGTTTTCACTCACCTCTTATGTAGTGATTTGGTTTTTTCTTCATCAGTAGTCATCTGTTTTCTTTACAAAGACCAGGCTTGGGAAAAGAGCTTTGAAATCTCCCCATCTCATCGCCATCCACAGCCCATCTAGGTCATTTTGTTAGCACAAAAGGCCCTTACACCAAATTTTTTCGTCTTGTGGCAAAACTTCTTTATCCATAGTAGGTAATTGGAAAGAAAAGAAGTATGACAAGGTTTAGATTCTGACTTTGCACTTTGAAGTTTTCTAATAACTACCAGTGGGAAAAAACCAAATACACTGAGAAGCAGACAAATATTGAGCTTCCTTTTTCAGGAAGAATTATGTATTCTATGTAAAAAGCACAAGTTTATTGAAAGACAGACAGAATTTCACTTGAACATGTCAACTGACATATAAGGGAAGAACAAATTATGAGTAAAGAGATTATTCTGCACACCATCTTAGCAGATTTCAAGACTGTATTTTATTTTGCTAAATCTGGCTCATTACAATAAGATGTAACACTTTAAAAATGGTTTCCTGAGATGTCCACATAAATTCTGATATAATGGTGATTTAGCAATAACCAGAAATGAGACTATTATTACAGACAACAACACTTGAGGTTTCCTTTAATTTGGTGGCAGAATTTAAAAGAGTCAGTTGGGAACCTGAGCAAATTTCTTTCAGAACATAACTGCCAACATGATCCTGAGACTGCTCACTGTTCTTGTTAGTGACTTCCTATACTTTTCCAAATCCTATTTTTCACCCGTTAAACCTCTTTTCTAGTTATTGGTCTCTTCCAGTCTTAAGACAATAATAAGATGAAGTCAAATAGTTGTCTTCCTTAATAACACTGCTGCCCAGGCATTAAAGAAAGCAGAGAAGCTCTAAAAGTTCTGTTTGGCTTTCATTATAACATCTGTAAAGGCTATGAGCTATTACATGATATCTATATTTATCATAGTTGTGAATTGTCACACAGCAATCTTTAAGGATTTTGCACACACATACTCTATCACCAAAAATGACTTGTCTGACCTTGTGCATCTTTATTTTAATAAAACTGTTACAATAAAAAAAAATTGATTCAGGATTATGGTTTTATTTTGTTATCTCTAAATACAGTTCTGCCTACAATGAAAGCAGAAACTGATCTTTTAAACAGTAACTGCAAAGCTTTGTTTAGCTAGTATTTTTTCATGTCCTAGGTATAAAGAAATGCTTTGAGTTAGTTAAAAATTCCTTTACTGAGCAAGCTTTACATATCACGATGTAAAAACACTCCCCCCCAAAATCCCCATATGCATGAGAGTTGTTAATAATTAAAAAAAAAGCACAACAAAAAACATGTGACATAAGATTTCAAAATTCCAACAGGAAATTTTACCTTCTCTTTGTATCAGAGAGTCACAGATAACAGAATATTTTGAGTTGGAAGGGATCCACTAGGACCATCAAAGTCCAACTCCTGGCTCTGCACAGGGCAGCCCTGAGAATCACACCAAGTGCCTTACCGTTAGCTCTTTAAATTATACTAGCTGCTACAAATAAAACAAAATGTTTATTGTCTTTACATTCTAGAATTTACTGGTCAAACGTTACTCCTTTGCTGTCTTCTTTACCTTGATACAAATTTCTAGCTTTAAATTTAAAATTCAACTCCTATTAAATCCAGTTTTTTGCTTAGGTACATAATCATGAACTTCTGCTTATAAAAATAAGCACAGGATAACACATCTTTAGCACTCCAAGCTGTAAAATATTTGAAAGAGTGATAAGCCTCACAACTAGAATAACAATGGAAAGAAATACTCTATTACTATTTATAGCAATTAGAAAAAAATTCCAAGCAATAACTTTAATTTACAACTCATTATTTAGGCTGTTAAAATTTCTCTTTCCACACCCATTATAGTAACCCACCAGGGCAAGCAAGCATAGCTTGACACCAGCTCTAAGAGTTTGCAATACACTTACTTGCCTAGCCTTGTGTATGATACCTACACATTAAAATAAGTCCTGCATGTCACCATTCTACTTTATTGTGCAGACAAGACTTATCTCTACCACAAAAAGAGAACCAAGCATTTTATTTACTGCCTCACTTAGCAAGGAACAAAAAGGTAAGAACTGTGAACAGTAACTTATTCCATGACTGAGGCTATTTTTTCTTGTTCAAACTTGATACTACCTCAGCAAGTAAAACACTGTCACTTTGTAGAAGAGAGGAGAAGACAGTGGGATGAGAAAAAGAAAAAATCAGAAGAAAAACGAAATGCTTAATTTTAGTGTTCAGCTGACAAAAAATCCAGACGTGGACAGTGTAATAAGCAATAACATCTACTAAGAAGAGTTTAATTTTTTAAAATTATATTTTCAGTTGTTTTTTGCTTACACTTTATATCTAAAAGCTCAAAAAGTAGAAGTCAAAATTTGTCAACATCTGCTAAAACATACTGTCAACTTATGTCAATTTTTATTGTTTGGAGTACAGTTATTTTTAGACGAATTATATTTAGGAGTGAGTTAAACTAGCCTGTTCACATTGCACGTGACTGCTTAATACTTCTGACAGTAGCTGTTGTCTTTCTTTTATGGTCAACTTAAAAAAAAAGCATTAAGAGAACGACACTCTTGAGATTAGAGCACAGCTCTAGAACTTGTTTAATGGCTGAGTGAATGCAACTACTATTTCAAGCAGTAATGTGGATTGCAGAGGTCAGCAAGGGCTGAAGTGAAATGTTCACTTCAATTAGTTTCTAATACCTGAGGTTCAAAATGTTCTGACAAAGAGTAACTTATGAATTCCATGAAATATCCATTATATACATGTCACAACAGAACATTAAAATGACTCAAGGCTCTTCAGCTACTAGAAAAAAAGCAGCAGTCACACAACATCTGCAGAGATCTCTTTCTCCATGACAGCAGCTGTCAATCTGAGGGGCTTTTAATGTTGCACTGAAGCATAATGAGCCCTTACAGATGAGGCTCTCTCTAGGGCCATTTTGGGTAGGCGTGGCAGACCAGGGATGGCAAAGTGCTAAGTTGAGAAGAAAGACATTAGATGGCATTTTCTAAGGGAAGGTCATCACTGCCCTTTAGAAAAGAAGGAGTTTTGGGTGCCTTCCATTCTCCACTGAAAGACTGAACCTATTGCCTCTCTGCATTCCTCATTCCCAGCTGTGCTCTGTGGTACCCACAGAGGTACTGAGCAGGGATAGTCAAACCAAGGCAGCATTTCCCAAAATGCAGTAAAGAGATGCTCAGCAGTTTCAAGGAAAAAGGTTTGAAAACTACTTGTTTCAGAAAAAGTTCTATATACAATCTTATTAGCTGCAGCACACCACAGGAAGAGAAGCTTAAGGAAATCATTCACTGGAAATGGGGGAACAACACTGATAGGTGTTGAATTTTTGCTCAGTCTCTCTGCTGCCTGTAGAAATAGATCACCTCCATAAATTCATGCTCCATTGCAATAAAAAAGCTGACAGTAAATCAGCACTTACAGAGGTGCTGTATTTAGAAGAGTGAGAGGAAAATAGCGTGACTTTAAACTTAACGCATCCAGGAAGGAACATGATCTTTCTGAGACTGGAGTTTGGGTGAAGGAGAGAAGCTGGTAATCACACGCGAAGCATAGTTCCACAGTCTATTAATTCTCATTTCCCTATCAAGTATGGTATGACAGTTACTGGTCAACTTAATTTTTGACTGTCCCCAAACAGCATTCAAGACTACTAATATGTTATAAAACAAATTTAAAGTACCCAAAATGCATCTAACCACTTTACTCCATATTGAAATATTAGGAGGAGAGGAGATATTAAAAAAACCCCCAGACCATCAGCAATGTTTAGTTTGAGGTATACTTAGTTTTTCTAATAAATACACTAAGAAAGAGACACTGACTCCATTTCCACAGATGTATGTCAGCTTCCATTTGAAATATATTTTTTCAGTAGTGCATAGACAGCTTTATTCTCACAAGAAACTACAACCAAACAACAACAAAAAACCAAAAGCAAACAAACAAAAAAATCCCACTCCAACTCGCTTTTATTTATGTGTTGTGTCAAGCAACTTTGCATTACATACAGTTCAGTCAAATCTGACCATACTGTTAAAGCCTAGATCTAATAAAACATTTACAGTACACCTACTTGGACAGCTGAAGACAACTATCTGTTTGGGTGTCTGGAAATGAGCCAGCACTGCCTCAGACCCATCATATGCCCACAACAGTATGGACTGCCTTTCAGGGAAAAAACCTCTTTTAACCTCTGCTAGACTACTGACATACCGTATGACACAAATCTAAAATCTAGGATTGACAGTAAAGACAGGTAAATTTTATATTCCATCCCTTTTCTAGTTTTCATCTGTCAGATTTAAACCTACAGGTAACCTTCTCTACCCACTGAAGATGAACCCAGCTGCTTACATTCATTCCTTAAAAAAATGAAGCAGCCGTCCTTATTTCCCCCTACAAAATGTGTCCAGGAGACAGAGTACCCATCCTTGATATTAGGTCTGTCCCCTACAAAGCAGAAGCATCTTCCTCGGCTTTCTTGGGAGTTCAAAAGCATATCTCCTACCTCCTGTGGGGGAGAATACATATATTAAAAATATGTTATAGACAAACACAAATTGGAAAACTATTCACCTTTCCTTTGCTGTTGTTGCACTAAGCACAAAACCATTCAAGATTCACAAGCGCAGAAAAAGAGCAAGCATTAGTGTATGACTCAGCAGTTAAGACACACAATACATCCTCCAGATCCTATATTTTTTTTAATAGATCGGCATGTCACTTATTAAATCTTATCTCCAAGGCCTGCATGATTCTAGCCAAAATTAATACAAGCACTACAGTGAGACCACCATATACCAGGCACAAATTTTCATTAAGTTAAAAAAAATAACCCATGCCAATCTGAACAACAATATGATTATTATAATTGTATTCAAATGTTTCATTGTCTGTTTTAAGCATTTGAAAATGTCTGCACTTTTTGAAGGGTCGTAACTCTGTGCAGTTAACATGTATTTTCTTTCTATAAAGCTCCAGATATTTCAACATTCCAACAGTCACACAGAATATATATTTTTCTCAAGTGTTTCTTTTGAATCAAAGTACTGTTCCCAACTACAGGTGAACCAGGCTTCTCTAGAATCCCTTCAAAAACAATGCCCAAATGGTTGCTCTTGTTTCAACATGAAATCAAAACCATCTATCATTTTGTCTGCAACTCCATCTTAGAGGTAGCTGAGCACTCTAAAAATAAAGCTAACAAGTGTGTCTTGGGATCTAAATGGACATAATGTGTTGAAAATTAACCTAAACTGCTAACCTGCAAAAATGGCATATATGCAAGCTATAAAAAAACCCCAAACATTAAAAGCCTCATGTGGGAAGACAGACTTTTGAGGAAGGTGGGAAATCAAGGTTAAAAAGTCTTATACTGCATGTTTGAAAGTGTTGCAACATGAATTCATGAATTACTGAAAAAAGGAAACATAAAACAGGTAGAGAAGAATCTGTTCTTAAAAGTCTCTCAGCCTTCTAGGTTACCATCAAGCAGAATCCTTAGCTCTCTCTAGCAAACATGCACCAAAACAAAAACTCACCAAAAAACCAGAACAGTACATCAACATCCTACAAGCGGTTTTATGACCACTTTATACAGCTCTTATGGCTTTCTTTCCAACTGTCTCTATTTTAAAACCACATCCTTATCTCTTACTTAATGAAGTTAATCTTTTTTTCTAAAAGGATTATTTCTGTAATGACACAGACTGTTTCAGAGAAAAAATTACTATTAGTAAAAAAGTTCATTATAATCAAGGATGGACTAGAATATCCATAATGAGTATATAGTTTAGGATTCCAAAAACCTGAAACACTTGCTTCTTACCACATTTAGGCTCAAAAAATCAGCCTTGGTAGCCAGTGCTCCACATGTAAGCACTGAATACAGGAAAGCACTTACACTTCTGAAAAAGCTCAGACACAGAAGATGACCCATTTAGACTGTTTCTATATACAATTGGCTTTGCTTTTCAATGTACTCCCAGGAACAATGAAAGATAGAAGTGGCTGTTTAATGTGACAGGACAAGAGTCTGAAAGTATTCAAAGTAACAAGGATTTTTCTCTACCAATGAGTTATTCTACAGGAAACTTCTTACCAAGTATTAGTTTAGGACATCACTGATCATTAAGTATTTCTTTCCCATGGGAACTCTCTAATATCGAGGCAGAGAGCATGGTGAGTTGCTGTCAGAAGTCCAGAATTACGAAAAATCTTAGGTCACAAACTTACAAACATTTATTAAGGCATCCCATGACTGGGCCAAAGCAATCCACCACGAGAAGGTTATTCCAAGTATTACATGCTATGTTGTATTACGCAAATCATCAGACACTCAAAGGAAAGGTTCACAGGTTTCAAGAGAACTCCTTGCACCACTCATCAGATCTCTAATGAATGAGATAGTAAATCTGTGAGGAACCTATAGTTTCCTAGAAGACAGCCTATTAAATGTGTTAGTGCTTAAAGAATCTAACAAATGTGATAGATCTTAAGAATCAATCCCTTCTACCTCAATTAGTTCCTTTTCCCCTTTGATGTAATATCACTACTACCATTTTCTTTTATGAATATGCCAGTACTTGTAAAGATTTGAGCCACGAAGCACCACCCTGAACCTTCCTGCAGTTCTGACAGATGACCATATAGGAGGAATACAAACCTGTCTACAGCTTAAAGACATGTACTTGACTTGTTATCCTCAAATAAAATAATGTCTTGACCAGCAGAGTAGTGACAGGTATGGAACTGAGGTCCAATTCTCTTCCAACAAGAACTGGGCTCTATTAGTCCAACAGTATGAACAAAAATCTTTTTCCTTGCTAATAACACTCTTTCGTTTTCTAGACAAAGAAATAAAATCTTTATAGTTAGAAGCAGAATGGATAAAAGTCTAGCTGAATCAGCTAGACACAGATAATTCCTAATATCTTACTTCCGTTACTGGAAACATCATAGCTGGTAGACAATATATTCTTTTTGGACTGAATTGTATAGAACTTCACCCTGTAGCATGGAATTTGCTGAAGGTAGATTTGCTTGAAGTTCATTTCCATGGGAAACAAAATCTGTTAACTCCTTATTAACTGAGGGATTTTTTTTTTTTTAGTAAACCACTCACGCTATCCAGAGCCACAGAATGTATCCCACTGCCTTGCTTGGGAACACAGACTGCATTGCTTCCCATGGGCCGCCACTTTTGAAGCTTCTGTGGCACAACAGTTTTGAATGTTCAAGACTGTGGAGTGACATCAGTTCACTCTGTGTATGACTGATATGTGTATCTACTCTGCCATGTAACGCCATCCTTCAGCTGCAGTGTAGGGGCTCTGCAACGCTAAATATGTGCTGTATTGGGCTTGATGCATTTTCACAAGAGCAAATTCAGATCAAACTGCAATTCCAGAAACCTTCATTACCATCTCTACAGCAGTCTAGGCCACCTATCACTTCTTCTTAATTGTAGGATAATTTTCCTCCTGCTATAAAGATCAGCTAATCATAGAACATTTAAGGCTGCCCAAAACAGGACCAACTAGAGCAGTTTCCTTGGAATATTAAGATATAACAACTATCACTGTCTTGTATTACCAGCAGAGCCTAAAGTTTGCCACACTGAGTAGCTGGGTGGTATAGAAGTGACATTTCCTTCCCCACAAATTAGGCAATTTTTGTAAAGCCCTTGTTCCCAAAGAGAGGCTTCCAATGAAAGAACACCTAGGACAAACTCATCTTGTATTTTCAGTTGTGTTCTCAAGCCTGCTAAGTTTCACAATCGCACATGGAATCACAGTTGGGAAAGTTTAACAGTCACAGCTTTCTCCTTTAGTATCAACAAAAGGCAGAACCATTTGAGAGTTAAAAGACCTCTCTAAGCATTTCTGAACACACATTCAGTGGCTAGTGGCTGAACAAGATTTAACAAGTTAAGCATTTCCTTTTTTTACTGAAAAGCTGACTCTGCACATCACTTTTACAAGAGCTGGTTGAACTACTTAAGTCCACACATATTATCAAGTTATAAATGCCTTGTGATTTTCCTAAATTTTTTTTTTTAATTACTTGAAGGTCTATGCCAAAGTCACTGTGGAGGGTGCTGTTTTGTTTTATGATAATGAGAACTGCTTGTAGAAAACTGCTTATCTAGTACAGCTCATCTGTCAATCTATGTGAACCTCAATGTGCCTGGAAGGTAAAACATTCTCAAACAATGAACAGTGTTATGGTGTAGAAATATATCAGACAACTTAGATTTTGGCCACTCCATAGTTGTTGCATCAGAATTGGCAATTGGATGCTGCTGGAGAAGCCACTTCACTATAGTATTTATCATAAATACTTCCAGTAAAGTACCTTAGTGTAAAAATCACTCTTCCAGTTTTCCATAACCTATGTATCTATTATGCATTGCAGATACTAGATAAAAGGGTTAGTCTGAAAGAAGACTCCACACCCAAAAAGAACCGTCATAAGCTTACCGGACTGGTCGAAGGCAGCTTCCCTTCATACATCAATTTCCATTCATGATTTTTGTTCAAACTTGCCAACCCCATGCTTCAAGCTATTTCCATATTCAATCTATTGATGTAGGAGTTTCACTCGTTAACCCTCTGGTTTGGACTGCTTCATTTTGTGTAAAATAGTCCATTACAGCAAACAGCCAGAAAATTACTCCAAAGCCCAGAAATTACAACACTTATTTCAGCTGTAGAAAACTGAGAATACCTCACTGCAATGAATATTAATTTATTTGAGCAGTATCTCTGATGAGAAAGAACAAAGTTCAAATTCTTGGTTTGAAGCAAATAAAGTAAGGAGTTTAAGGTGGTTCTGTGTATTGAAGAGAATTAGTCTGACAGTGAATGACACACAGACATACAGATACATATATGGAGAGAAATACAGGTACATTTAGTGGACATAGGGAAAAAGTCTCAATTCCCCTCTCCTTGTAAAAAATGTATGGCTTCAATAAATTACCTTTTACTGATTGCAGGTTTTTTGCTTTTACATCCACTATTGGAGAGCATAAATTCATATATATTTTATAGCTCCATCCTCACTTATTTTATCTGTCTTTCATTTTCTTAGGTAAATAATTCCAGTCTTTTCATTCCCTTGAAAAGCTCTGCCATAACCATTGTATCAAAATCTTTACAATACTGTGATTTATTTCTTTTAAACTAATTGATAGTTAATAACTTTGAAAAGCAGATCAGAATGAATGCATTTGTATACAATGGCAGTTTTTTCTCTGTTTTTTTAGCCCATTTCTGATGACACCTATAAATTGGGTAACAATACCTTAGCAAACCATAATAATGCTCAATTTTTTTTGTTAAGTTGATACTGTTAATTCAGAAACTCTTAAGACATATAAATGGAATCTTATTTTCTGCTTCCAAAACACACTGGTTTGCATATGCCATCAAGCAGTTTTACATGTCTTCCTGCTGTCCTTTCACACAGCTGCTTAGACTTCTCAGGTGCTTTTTCCAGTATTTGTGAATTTGATTAAACAGTTTAAAATTCTCAGTAAATAATTTTACTTCATAAATCAAATTCTACAGATGATTAATACAAAATATTGAACAGCTCCTGATTTAAGAGAATACATTAAGCCTCTTATAACCTAATATTTCTGTTATTTCCTCTCAGAGATTTTTGTGATCCATGAAAATATTTTACCTCTCATATCATGGCTTTTTAACAGCCTGGTGTGAGGAACCTTCAATTACATCTTTTAAAAGTATATGCAAATTAGAACTATATTCAAATTTAATCTGCTATGCTATTATTGCAATCAAAACCCCTAGTAGATTAGTGAGGCACAATTGTGATTGCAGAAGCAGTACTAACTAAATCGGTAATTTTAGTTAATACTACTACTAATCAGTTGTACTCAATTTTAGTGAGTCTACCATCAGTTTTTGTTGTTATCACATACCTCTATCTACAGGCAGTTGTGACTGTAGAGGATGAGAATTACATGTGCTTGTTTTTTCTTTAAGAACTTCACACAATTTCCAGACCTTTCCCCTATGCAAAGTTTATTGAGATCACTTGCAGAGTAGTTGTTGGAAGAAACTCTCCTTCAGTAACTTAAAAACTATTGACCAATTTTCTGCCAAATTTGTTCTCCAAATCTGTGAAAACAAGAGCCAAATAGAGAACAGACACCCTATTAATACTTGCAGGAAATTAATACAGCTTGCCACAGAGCAAGAAAAAGGAGAATGTAATGCCTTTTATCATATGCCAAAAACCCCGCACCTGGCTTTAAAATAGATTCCTGTTTTCTAATAAGTTTTAAATGTCATACTGTTAGGACATTTATAATATTTTACTTCTGCATGGAGTCAGCTGTCAGGAGACTAAATTCATGTCACAACCGTAGCATCTAACTAAAAAGTCAACCCCAAACAAGGTACAAACTCATTGAAAACTACACATTATTTCTGCTGGTTGTTGTGTTTTGTTAAAAGGTAACTACATTTGTTATTCTGTAGTTCTTTCAATGTACAAGGTAATTTATTACATCAACAGCCTAGCATAAGCAAGCTATCAATCTAGCTTCTCTCAAAAATACAGGCACATATTTTCAGAAATGTATACACTTTTGATGACATTTTGTGTCTTTTAACTGGTTAAAAAAACACATTTTTCAGAGAATTAAGAAATCCAATATTAACGATATCAGAATTTGCCCTTATGCTAGGTAAGTTTATATTCCTTAAAGTCTATAATTAGTTTTGCTGCCTCTCTGACACAGTATTCATTCACAGCACTGCATATGTACTTGAGTAGTTCGAAGAAGCTGCACAGCTTCCATCCTCTACGGAAGAGATGGCTCTGCAACAAATATTACTTTGTTTGCAAAGTCATCTGAAATAAGTACAACGGTCTTATCCCGTAACATTCTTTCTTTGAAACCACACCTTGTAAACATGAAATATATAGCATGTAATCTGTGTCAGACAACCTCAAGATCCCTTCCAGAAACTTACAGAGACTGATTCACAGATGTACTGGAACAGAGAACTCTTATTGCAATCTGGCGCCTTGGTATCTTTCAGAATCCGGGACACAGTCCAAAAAAACAAAAACTAGAAAAGAGGTATTATCACCCTTGCAGCAGTCAGAGGCTCTGAGGTGGTAGAAATAGCAAAGCGGGAGTTATAAAAGGTGCTTCACTCTCCAAGCAGCTAAATTAGAGTACATTAAGATGTATCAGACACACAAGCAGGTGGTTATAAAAGGGCCCAATCCAAATGTAGTAAGAGTAACCCGATAAGACTTCCATCATGATACCTTTTCTCAGCCGCCAAAAGCTTATGAACAAAGGCAAAAAACCTCATTTTCTTTCAAATGCTGTATTTCTCACAGACAATAGACCCTCATATTTTAGTTCAGTCCTCTATCTGATAAGTATGATGCTTTTTTTCCCCTTTCCTCCAAACGGCAGACTTACAGATCTTGGTGGATGAGAAGCGAGTATATATGCAAGTGGGCTGATAGCAATTTCAGAGTATTAAAAAACATAGAGAAAAAATTAGAATAAGCAGGATTATATACATCATTTTCTGTGGAGAAGAAAAACCAACAGAAAACGCAGCATGTGAGGTAAAGCACATCTGTCATTGAAAGCAACAAAAAAAGAACTATGAAAGAACAAGTAAAGGGAAAATAAAGTAGGATAAAATACATTAAAAACAGAGGACAACAGATTTCATTGTCAACTACAGGGAAGAAAGAGACTGATATGAAGGAAAAGTTGTGAAATGTTGAGCTAAAACTTAATATATTTTACCCCAAATTGTGAATCAAATCAGTCTCATACAGGAGGTGGGGAGGTGGAAGAGAGTTGGTGGGTGTTCCTCCACTGGGAAACTGGCTGGCTAAATCCAACGAAATTTGTCAGAGGTATAGAATTCTCAAAGATACCTGTAAAATGCTAAGTTCATGAAATCACGATTCTGTGAGTGCCCTGACCAAAGGAAGCATTCAGAATGCATTAAGACCTTGCCAGACATTACATGATCCACAAAAGGATGAGACTGTACGAAAAAAAAAATCCATTAGAGCCTTCAACCACCTTCGAGATTTAAAAAAACCCAAAAAAATCCCAACAAACCCACAAACAACAAAAAACAAGAAAAATAAATAAAAGCCAGGCTTCTACTGCTCAACGAACTACTCTTTTTAAATACTTCTTTCTCTTTCCTTTCATCAGGGGAAAATACATGGTAATATTTGGTATAGTATTTACCATCGAGTGTAATAACAAACAGGTGTTAGAAGGCCCTCCTTATATGTAAAAGTGTTGTACAAAGTGGGACATTTTTATCTTCTTTTGGAAAATCGAAGCAAGAGAAGCAAAGTGACTGCAAGGAAAAGCGGCAGTGAAAAAGCTGGATAGAAAGCAAAGCCAAGCAATCCAAACCACCTTCCACCCATTACTTCAGTCTGCCTTCAAAACCAGCAGCACTTTTGTGGAACTCAATTAGAAGATAACATACAGCATAAGGTAATCAATGAGCAGACCTTTTCAAAAAAGCTGTATCACTCTTTCAGTTCGTTTTATACTAATATAAAACATCTTCTTGAAATAAACCCTCTTGAAATCACACATACGCAGTTAATAATCAAGATGAGCTAGCATATTATTTCAACACAAATGACCAGCAGCAATTCCTCGGGTTTTTTGACAAAACTACATTTTAGATAACCGTGTATAATATCCATCTACACTTTTAAATCACAGTCAAGTCAGCTTTTCATACCCAGAAGTAACATCAGCAATCTTGCTGAAAATTAACCTTTGCTACTACTTAAGCAATGAGAAACTTCAGACAGTATTCCACTAAATGCCTTCTCATGGGTTTGCTTATATACTAGCCCCATGGCACCAGAAAGGCAACTAATTTAAACCAGTGAGTTATTTTTGTAGGTTCTACGAAAAAAGTATCTAGAATCCCAGATGATTACATTTCACTGGCAAGCAA
Organism: Atrichornis clamosus; assembly: GCA_013400975.1. Classification (NCBI taxonomy): domain Eukaryota; kingdom Metazoa; phylum Chordata; class Aves; order Passeriformes; family Menuridae; genus Atrichornis; species Atrichornis clamosus. The sequence goes on from WBMZ01002801.1 coordinate 80,400, forward strand.
TCTAGGATGCGTGGACACAAAATAGCTGAGTATACTTAAGCAAACTACCAAAGCTTTGTGAACCAAACATTTAAAATCCAAGGCAGAATTAGTTTAAAGATTTTGAACACAGTTCTCCAGATAGAATATCATACACTGGTTGCACAACCAGACCTTGAAATTTTTCACTTTTCAGGAAGCACACCTTTCAACTTCAGACAACACCCAGGATCTGCATGCCAAGAGAAAAAGGAATGCAGTCATATCAAATCAGTTAACAATTACTGCCAATAAACCAATTCACTGCAGTGAAAGAACCACTTTTTATATTAATAAGCAGTGATTCATGTGAAGCGTCATATAGCTTCCCTTTCTTACGGATTCATCATCCATAGATTTAAGATGAAAAAGTCAACTCATTACCATATGAAATGCTAGTTCAACACAGCATATTTCAGCTGTTGGAGATGCAAACAAAAGGTCTTGGTGTTGAAAATGTGGGTTTTTACCTAAAATCTCAATTCCAGCATACAAAGACGAGGCAACCCCGTGTCTAACAGAACAGATCTAAAAGCAACACCTTGCTCCACTTCACACTATCAACACTTTCCATATGACCTCTAAGTATAGTCTATCTCTTTTTTAAAAAAACAAATTAATACAAATGATAGCTTCTCAAGCTAAGGAAACAAGTGTTTCAAACCGTGACAGCTGAAAAGGGTCGAAAAATCAAACTAGAGCATTTAATCAGATTAAATGCCACTGTGTCACAATTAGATGTCACTGTGTGCTCACTTTAATTCTGAAAGCACATGCAGCTCGAAAGGAAGTCATGGCACTGTACCGCTCCAGGTGCGGGCGCGTGCAATGCACACACCTGGCGTTACAGCCAGCCCTTGGCAGCGTTCTGTACTTCCCATTTATCCTGTCCGCGGGCGCGGCGGGCGCGCAGAAAGGCGTTCTGGACCGGGCTGGGAGAAGTTGGAACCTACACGCTTCTCCTTGCTTCCAGCCATCCCCCGCGATCTCCAATCCCTCCTAACAATGGTAGCAGTGTTCCAGCGGGCAGCTCTGCCCTGGAATCGGACCGAATCCCCATCCGCTCCGACCGGCAATCCCGCCGCCCGTCCGCACCTCTGCCCTCGCCAGCCCCGGTCACGGCGGCGGGGACGGGCGGGAGGGGAGGGGGCGCATCTCCCCGCACCTGGCGGCGGTGACGTCACCCCGCCGCCCCCCGCCCGCCCGCTGACCCCAGCCCCGCACAGCCGCACCTTCACTGCCGGCCGATCCCGCCGCCGCGGGCACACGGGGCGGCCAGGAGAGGGAGAGGGAAGCGCCGCGCTCCGGCACAAGTGCGGCCCCCTCCGCTCCTCCGCCTCGCAACACGCCCCCCTCCTGCCCCTGCCCGCGGGGGCGGCGGAGAGACGGGGGAAGGGGACTCCGCGACGTGCCTGCCTCCTTCCTTCCCTCCCTCCATCCCTCCCTCCCTCCCGCCGCCGCCCCCCGCGCAGGCACGGACAAAGGGGAGGGGACCAACACCTAGCGAGCGCCGGTCCCTTTGTGGGGCAGGCGCGTCCCGCAACCCCGCCGGCGATGGGGAGCGAGGACCAGTCCCTCCCGCCCGCCCCGGGGACCGCGAGGGAAGGAGGCTGCGGGGGCTGGGGAGCACTTACTCGCCTGCCCTCGCCTCGCACCTTCACGCCGCTCGCCCTCAGTCTCAGCCCCTCCCTCCGCGGCCGCCGGGGCGCTGGAAGTTCAGGCGGCGCCGGCCATTCTCGGCTGGCGGCTCCGTGTTTCGGGGGGCGGCGGCGGGCGCGGAGCGTCCCCGGCAGCTTCACAATAGACACCGGGCAGCGCGCGCGTGTCTCTGTGTGTGTGCGCGTGTGTGCGCGCGCGGGGGGCGGGGCCTCTCCCGGCGCGCCGAGCCGGGCGGGAGGGAGCGGAGGGGGAAGCGCTGTTTACCCGGCGGCCGAACCCGGCCGCCCCCCCCACCACCGCCCGATGCTCGGGCTGGTCCACGCGCCGCCGCCCCCCACCCCGCGGGCGGGCAGGTGGTACAGTCCGGCCCGCCGGGCTCCCTCTCCCCGGCGCGGGCGGGGCGGGGCCCCGCCGCTGTGACGTTACCGAAGCCGGGTGTGCCGGCTGCCAATGAGTGCGAGGGGGCGGGACTCCCTGGGGCACGGCGCGGGGCGGGGGCGGTGGAAGCCTGGGGTCCTGCCGTGCTGGGCTCCCCGCCGAAGAGATGGCAAAAACGTTTAGTGTGCGGGAGGAAACGGGCGGCTGGGAGCTCTTCCCGGGCTGCTGAGTGTTTTCCCCTGCAGCCACGCAAAAGGAAGGCGAGCGTCGGCGGGAAACTTCCAAGCGCGGCGCCGCGTTGCATGCTGGAGCTTGTAGTCCTGGTGGGGAGTCCTGAAAGGTTAAGCACCATCAACAAGCAAAGGGGATTATCCCATCTCAAACGCGCGTATATCCCGTAACAGACCATAATTTGTCCTTTAGAGTGTGTTTTCCGTTTTAACGAGCTACACTTTTAAGCCGCAGCCCCACCTCGCTCCTTCTACGGGGGAAGGGACGCCGCGAGCTCCGTGAAGCTGCCAGGACCTGCCCGTCCCGTCATCCCCCGCGCCAAGATGTCGGCGGCGATCGCCGCGCTCGCATCCTACGGCGGCTCCGACTCGGAGCCCGACTCGGAGCCCGAAGCCGAGGGCGGCTCTCAGCGCTCCGCCGCCGTGCTCGCTAGCTGCGACGCCGTGCTACATCTCCGGGCGCCGCCCGCCGCGCCCCCGGCCCTGCCCGTCGATGCGGCCCCGGAAGTAGCCGTGAAGGTAGGCGTCTTTCCAGGGCCTGGGGCTCCCGCCAGCCCGGCGTTAGGTCCGCACCGCTGGCCTCGGGACAGCGCTGGGGACAGCCCTGGGGCAGCCCCGGTCCGGGGAAGTGGGGTGGAAAGGCCGCGGGGCCGGCAGGAGTGCAGGCCCTGCCCTGCCTTGTGGTGTGGGGGTTGGAGCTATGGAGAGAGGACGTGCGTGTGTCGAGGAGCTCCAGTGGATCCCAGCTGCGGGGGTTAAGTTTATTAAAGTGTGTTATCTCCAACTCAGAGCGTGCCTTGATTGTAGTTCCTTGGATACCCTTGTTTTCTGCTTCCTGAATAAGATGTGTTCCAGTGTAGTTTTTCTGGGTGGTGTGGTGAAGTTGATACTTGATAGGGCGATTGCAACTGAATCCTGTTTTAAAGGGCAGCCTGAAAACTGGTCGGTGTTTCTGCCTTTCATTTCTTTATTGCTTGAGAAACCATTATTTTCCAGTTTCAGTATCACATTGGCTCACTTTTGTTATAGCAAAAAGGGAGCGGGGAAGGTGCTGATTTGGCTTTGGGATTTTAGTACAGGCAACTAATTTCTAATCAGAAACAGGCATCTTGCCATGACTGTCACTGTTATTGTGCTACTCTCACTTGTTCAGAAAAGTTTGTTACTTTGTGATGAAGAGGTGGACAGTATCTTTCACTTTCTTGTCATTAGTTAATTCATACACTATTGCAACATACCATATTTGTGTGTAAACATTATATTGTATATAGGGGCTTTATTTTTTTATTCCTTAGTGTCTTAGCAATCTGTCTTCAATTGCTGCATCCAGCAGGCTGTCTTGTGCGGGTTTCAAAAGAAATGCCAGTTAACTTCTATATTTCCTGAGCGTGAATGGTAAGTGGCAGGTAGCACTGACTGTGCTTTTCACCACTCTCAGAGCTGTAGCAACAGGTTTTCCCTTTGCCATGCCAGAACAAAGGTTTCAGTAGTTGCTCAGGGACTGATACCAGGTAACTGATTTGAATTAAAAAAAAATAAAACTCTGATGAAGTTATTTGTCCTTGGATTCATTCCTTGATCTGATTTGCACAAATGCTGTGCCAGTGTAGCCAAATCTCCAGTGCCAGTGTGGAAATAAGGAGCTGGAGAAAAGAGTTTGGTGTCAGCAGCATGTTCAGTTCAAAGCTGTTTGCTGGGCTGTGCCCTGGAAGGGGTATCCACCAACACATCTAGGGTTGCCTCTGCCTTAGGCATAATGCCAACTAAGATAAAAAGGGAGTAAGGCTTCCAAATATCAAGATAATTTGATTAAAATGTCTACAACTTTTACTGAAGACCATAGATGAGGTACATATAATTGAAAAGAGCAACAACTTTGAACTGAGGCTTTCATAACACAGGATACTGGAGGTTCTTTTGGCACCACAGCCTTTTTTGAGGAACAACAGGTCGTTTCTTTGTAGAATTGTATTAGGCTTTCTTTTTGCACTCTTAGGGTTCAAGAAATAGGTGCAGGTCTCATATGCAACATGTTCTCAACACCTTCCATGTCTAAAAACAAAAGCATCCCACCGGTGAGCAGTGGAAGCTTGTCAGTCACACCTCAGGAATTTACCCTAGTTCTTTATAATTAGAAAGCCCTTACCGGACAAATGTAAAAGACATGGTGTAAGTCACAAGGGTTCTTTAAGTACAGGCCTGGAAAAACAGCAAGCTGAGTGAGTAGGGAAGCAAAGTTGCACTTCATTAATGTCACTTCACTTGTGCAAATATTGTTCTGACATGAATAAGGATCAAATACTCTTAAGTGCATAGATATGTATTTTACAAAGGACCAGGAAGGGATAAGAAAAGCTGGTAGTAAGAAGGGAGGTTAGAAGGGTTAGTCATGCAAAAAATATAAATTACAGCTGCACACAAGTGCATTTTTAGCAGTTGGGAAGCAAATCATAAGTGGTTGGTGGTCTGCATCCTAATTCTAATTGTTGTACCTGTTTCTGTTTCAGAATTTTGGCCTGTTAACTGGCATAGATGTTAGACCTATGTGTACTTTAAAGAGCAAAGGGTCCTCACTCTTTATTAGCAGGCATAATTGTTAGCACATTCAGCTAACAGCATTTGGGCTACTTAAGGGTGAATATCAAATATAGCCCTAAGGTGTTACTCCAAGATGTATTTCATTTTTCTATAGAAATCTGCTGAGTCCTTGCTTCAAAGTACATCATAGTTATATAAAATCATATTTCTGTGAAAATATTTTTTCTATAATCGAAAGCTGTACTAATGGTTGTTTTAAAAGTTTGAGGGCATGGCTGTTGTTACACCTTCTTCATACAGTCTGCTGGTTAAAATAGGCCTATTGCTGATCTTGTTGTTAAGTTACTTATAGATAACATTAAGATATAATTATTGGTTATTCCAATTCAGTAATACTTCTACTCTCATTCTAAATTGGAAAGCCAACTGCATGAAAGTTGCATGTTTGTGCTACTGCTTTTAACACCACTAAAATCGCCTGAGGGAAGACAACAGAGCATGAGAGTGTATGCTTCTAATCCCGTCATCCAGAAGAGGATACATTGTAATTCCAGAATATTCAGAGAAAGGGTAGCAGGGCTGAAATAGGGTTCTGCTCCTGTGTGAGGAACTGTTGAGGAGGCCAGAAGAGATGATTGAGGTATAAAGTATGACAGACAGCTACAAAGCGCAGAGAGGGGGTTGAATACTCGCCGTCTCTTCCAGTACAGCAGCTGTAAGCTATCCAGTAGGAGTTAGGTTCAAAACAAATAAAAGGATGCAACTCTTCTTGCAACATGTAGTAGGGCTTATTCCCGTGCCACGAAATACTGTGTGTGCAAGAAGTTTGCACTGTTACAAGGAGAGTCTGAGCAAGTACTTGGAAGAGGTCCATTGAAGGATGAGGTGTCAATAAATACACAGATTTCCTCAAGTCTCACCAAGACCTGAAAAACCCTGAAAATATTTGACTGTTGGGAGAGTGCAGAAGTATTATTATATACCTTGCCCTGATCTTACTCTCCCCTAGAAGCCAAGTTTTTGTAAGGCTGGTGTTTTCTTTTGTGGGGACGGTAGTTTTGTTAATCAAGATATTTTCTCTCTCCAAATACCATCAAGTAGTAGGTAAGTATGACAGTGTTGTAAATAGAGGCTGTTCAAGAAAGGAAAAGGAGCACAGTTGCCAACAGCCAAGGCATTGTCAAACCCAATTAAAATTAATTTTCCTACAGCTTCTCCTGCTATGAAAAAATCACCCTAATATTGCTGGCAAAGTTTTACCTTCACTGTTGAATTATAAATTCTGAAGGAAATTCAGAAAATTGCACATTCTGTGAAGAAATCACTTCGCAGGAAATGTTGCAGCAATAAGCTTTGCTTTTGAGAGAACATTTATTGTTTGATGTCTGTGCAGGGTAAGGCTCAGATGAGAGCAGATCTTGTGTTACTTATCTACAGTGTCTCCTTCAGTGGTCTTGAGGAAAGGCCTTTTAACTGGGCTGAAATCAACCATGCTGGCTCAGCCCAGTACAGGAGCTGGAGGATCTGGGTTGTCTTTAGTGTGAGAAGGGGTTGGAATTGTCAGTTTTCTGTTGAATCTAGTTTACCTTTGGCACTATGCAGATTTCCAGAAAAGTTTTACTTAGGGAAAGAAATAGACTTCAGTCACACTTTTTAATGTATTTTAAAACCTAATCCCTGCCCAGTTATGGAGAGAAGAAAGATACAAGTTGGCATGTGACCATTCTGTAGCAGTAATTGAACATTGGTGACTTGGGAAGTTTTACTTGTTAGGAATGTTTTGTCTTCTTTTAAAGTGGTGAGTTTTCCAGCTTTCTTTGACACAAAATATCTTGTAGAGAATAGATGTTTAGAACTTGTCATCCTGCAAGATCTTGGGAATCTAGCCTAGTTCAACAAAACTATTTAGCATATGCTTTTCTTGCTCACTTATTTTTATTCTGTTAAAGTTAGTGGGGCAGTCATTTACTGTTTGGAGTGTATGACTGGGTAGAAAGAGTAAAAGCTGATAACAGCCATGTCTTAATGTTGGAGCTTCAGTGCAAATGCTATTTGTCTCTTGGTAATAAATTTGAAAATCTTTAGAATGAGATAGTGTGCATTTGACTGCCCAAGTGGTTTATGCAAGAATTGATAAGTGACAAACTGCTTAAGTCTCAGTGGCTCATGGGATGCGGTCTTAATTTACCATATTTCAATGTAATTGATAATTAAAACTAATTAAATGTTATGCAAAGCAGCCTGCTCTTTTTAGCTGTTTGACTAATTAGTAATGAATTTACCTGGGGAGAATGGAATGTTGTGGGTTTATTATCTGAGATGTCCAGGAAAAAAAGAAGAATCCCCAACGTAGAGACATCTAAACTCTCTGCTTGCATGAGATGAAACTGGAAAACATAAGCAACATTATATTCTTTCTAAGGAACAGAATTGCCATCCAGTGTTGCAATACATGCTGCACCTTGGTCTTTTTATTTAAGGCTTTACTTTGTTGTCTATTACAGGGACTTCATCTCTGTTTAATTAAAGAAATGTTTTATCTTGCATGAATATAAAGAAACTTCTATAAAGAAACTGCTATAAAGCAAGCTTTCTTTGGATGATTTCTTAAAATTACTGAACTATTTTTTATTCTATAAATCAGGCACTTTTCCTGGAAGGTACTGGTTTATGGCATTCAGGTAGGGGGGCGTTTTTTAAGAGAAAGAGGACTGTGGCATGTTTAAGGAACCTGTTAAGAAGGAAAGTTAATCTGATTTACTCTATTTGTAGTCTAAAATCCCTTCTACTTCCTGTCCTCTTTTGTATGCTTTTAGTGGCCAGGGTTTATGGTAGGACTAAAGGAGCCTGCCTTCGAAGGAGCTAGACCTCGTGTGTTCTCTGGGGAGTTATAATGAAGCTTGTCTGCACGTAGCGTCAAAAGCTTCTTTCTGTCCCAACACAGATTCCTTAGGCAATGCTAATACTCCAGACTACAGCCCTGTAATTCCCCTATAATAGTGTGATTCGTATTGTTAAACAAAAGATACAAAGGAGAGCATTTAACTATGAAAAGAATTTTTTTAAGTCATCAAATCATCTCTGAACTGTAAATCAACCTGATACTGTAAGTAAGTAGACATTGCATCTGTTAAAAAACCCCAGAAAAACACAACCAACACACTAAGTAGTTTGGTGGTATTGACATCATCTGCCTCTTTTTGCCTTGTGTCAGGAGTGGCACTTGTGTCTGTCTGGACACTCATTTAACCTGTTTACCAAACTTCATTGGATTGAGCTATTTTGATGTTTGACTGTCCTAATTTCTGCAAAGTTGTATAATCTGAATCTTTTCTGGGCTGAACTAGGTTGTTATGTGTTACTATATGGATCATATTTCCTTAGACCTTTGATATTTTTCTTTTGGACCTGTTTCTGTAGCATGTGTCTTACCTGATATGTGGTGTCCAATATGGCCACTGTATTTCAGTTGGATGCTTGTTACTGGTGCTGAGAAAAGCAGAGAGGTGACACATAGAGCTAAGTTTGCACTGTATTATGTTTTTCCAGCCAGCCATATTCAGTAAAACATCCTAAAACCTTAATTCTTCTTTTCCAGGTTATATGGGGTGTACCACCTCTAATGATATTACAGCATGCCATAAAGCCCATATTAACGCAATTTGAGTTGCACAAACCTGAGCTGCTTCTCTGCCAGTTATACAGTTGTACTTTTTTTCTGGAGGAACACTCATCTGTTTGAGAGCTTTCTGACCCCATTTTTTATGATTCCTTTGCCTTTGAGAGTGGAAGTGATCTAGGGTAATACTTAGCCCTTCACGGAATTCACAGGTGCCCTCCTCTTTCAGCATAACTACTGATCATCTTCCACCCCACAGAGCCACTTGACATATAAGCTACATGACGAATTGCTCGCCTTAGGCTTTTAGATAAATCAAGTCATTCCTGTGACCAAAGGAAAAACTACGGCACAGCAGAGAGACGATCCCTTAGATTACCTTATCTCTGTCACAGCTCTGCCAGGCTGCTGCTCCTGTGATCGCTTCCCTGTTAGCCGTAGCTATGGCAAAAGCGTCTAGAACGCGTGCAGTTAAGGCTTTTGCCAGCATAAAGGGACAGAGTCATGAGACCTGTATTAACTTTTCTTGCTTTCTGGATCTTAGAAAGATGAGTTCTACTGAAATGGTTTTCTGGAAGTGCAGACAGTTGTATCTGGAGATCTTCACCACGTGCAGAAGTTGCTGATGAGTTCTCTCCTCTCATTAAAAAAAAGCGAAACACAACCAAAATACCCCAATGCAGATAGCTTGGCAATTTGTGAAATGGTTGATGAACTGGGTTAATATTTTTAATGTTTCAGCTACCTACCAGAGTCTCATAATACTGTACAAAATGGTATTTATCAGACGGTGACCAAAGAAGAATTTGTCTGCTGCAATTCGAATTCTTGCCATAGACTAACATTTGAGAATATGTTGTGTCAATACTTTATATTCCTATCAAGATTTCATTTTTTAAAATACTGAGAAAATAAAGGGCGTAGTTGGAACACATTCAAATTATTATATAGTTTAAAGCAAAGTGACATAAAAAGATAACCATTATGTGCTTCAGCAGCATGTTATGAGATTGTCATTTGATGCCCTAATATATGAAAATGTGAATAAGACTGGAGGTCTTGAGGAGTGTAGCTCTGATAAATATAACATGTGCTTCAATTTCAAGGCTCGGTGGTTTTCGCACAGAAAGAATGTGCCTGTGGTGGTCTAGGAGTGAACATATTGTGTGGCTTTCAAGTGACTCAGCACTGTTCCACCAGCAGCGAAGTAGAACCAGAATTGCTATAATCCTTCAGCAAAGGATTAGCTTTCATGGCACAATCTGTTTCTTTTCTCAATTACCAAGCAGCATATAATAGAACTTAACAGGAAGAAAAGAGGAGGAAAAACAGCAGAACTGAAAAATTCTTGGCATTTTTGCAAAACTGGATTTTTTTTGCTTTTTCATATTAAAGAGCAGGAAAAAAACCCCTGTGTTGTAATTTCAAGTAAACTGACTACTATTTAAATGCCACTAACTGTTATCAGATAAATTTTGCCTTATTATCAATTATGTTGATTTTTCTCAAATTTTAAGTTTTGGGGACAAGATGTGAGGTTTGGCTGGAAGAGTAAGCTGTATGATGTGACTTTAAAAAGTTGTCTGTGGAAAATGTCCTCACAACAAGGAGCTGTGAAAAAAAGTGGAAGTGTGTAGGTAATACAAGTTAGGAAGTGGTTTTGATATGCTCCTGTTCTAACTGGGGAGGTGTGGGTTTATTTGCTGAATGACTGGATTAGGCCTGCTGTGCTGTTTCCAGGCAAGTTCATAGTGTGTGAAAGTCAGGGCTGTGAATGTACCGGTAGCTGTTGTCATCCAGGCCCTGTGAATCGGAAAGGTCGTGTGATGCGAAAAATGAGGTCAGGCTGAGAACTGGTAGTGCTGATGGTTCAGGCAAGATCAGTGCAATGGCCGGACCTGCCTGTTAAAGTAATTGATAACGTGGTGAGAGTAAAGCTTTCTGCTTGGACTTAACAATTCTAGCAAGACAGTGGCCTTAGAAAAACTATTGATGGGATTGCTGATGTCATGTTCTTTTTTTTTTTTAACACTTTTTTTTCTTCTTCTAAGCAATTTTAGACAAATATAATCAGCTAACAAACCAAAGATCTTTAAGTACTGTTTTTCTTTTCTGTGTTCTAAAAAAATTGGGGTTAAAATCTTCTAAGTCTTGTATGCATGAGCAAATTTGTAATTGCCTTGCTATTGATTTGGGGAGAAAAAAGGCTTTGGGCACAGCATGTCAGAGAATAGCTAACAATATTAAACAAGTTAACATGCCATTTTGCTCTTTCAAGGTACTATAATACAAGGCAAGTTTGTTTGAGGTAATTTTCTATTAATGAAGTGACTGCTAAAATTTGATCCTCTGTTGTGCCACTTCTGTGAGTCACAAATGCTTCTGGATCCTGTTGTAGGTAAGCACTGAGTAAGCTCTGGTGCTAAGGTAGCTTTTTCAATATGATTACTAGGGATGTTGTCAGTATACTAGCACATTGTGAGTCCTTTTCAATTGCTATTGTTCTAGAATAAAGATACAGGAAGCAATGGCAGTAATAATTCTGCAAAATAACATTCTCCATTAACTGAGCTCCTGATGAGGGGAGAGGTGCTGTTGATGTGAAAGAGCTTTAGTAAAAGTCTGAAACCAGATCTTTTTGGGCACTGCTACCTTATCAGCCTTTTTCTTTCTTCTGTCTTCTGTTTCAGCTGCATGTACCCTTCTGAAGTTTTCCCTGAGTTGCTTGAAGTTATTCTTTTGGTTAGTCCCTCTTTCATGTCCCTTCATCTATCAAGTTAAATTTTTGTCACAACAAGCTTGGATATGTGTTTAAGTACTAAAGCTGAATTACTTTTATACCTTTTGGTAAAAACCTGGAAATAAAGTATTGTTGGATTCTGTGAAAATTGTTATGCTTAGTGTTTGTACTGATACGTAATTCTTTTTTTTCGCAGCTGTCTTTCAGAACAGTTACTTGTGACTTCTGCCTTCTACCTTTTGTAGAACTCTATTTTTCATACCTTTATATTAAATTGGTGACCGTGTTAATTGGTTCTTCTTTACAAGTCCGGTTTTCAAACATCCTCAAAAAAAACCCCTTTCCTCCAATCTTGCTGCTGTTTTTAAAATGTGTGCTTGAAATCTTTTAAAAAAAAGAAATAATTATTCACGTGCAAAAATCTGCAGTCTTAGATGAGTTTCTCAGTGATAGCCTGACATTGGCTTTGCAGTCAATATTTTTTAAAAATAGGAACTTTGGCCAAGGTACTTTTCTCCTTTCATAGTACTGCAAATGTCAGCTTGAACTATAGCCCTAATTTGGACTGAAAGAAGGTTATGTCATATTTTAAAGTCTGTATGTGAAAAATGGTTTATTAATATGTCTGTTTTATTTCAGGAAGATGTGGAAACAGGAGTCCACCTTGATCCTGCTATCAAGGAAGTTCAATACAATCCCACTTATGAAACTATGTTTGCACCTGAGGTAAGAAGCAATATTGGCCTTTAGAACAGAAATGCCTTTTTTCTTAAAGGGCAGAAGTTCTTTAAATTTCATGTGAATTTCCTATAAGGCAACTTCTTTGGATGCTTGCTGAATTTTGGAATATAGTTTGGGCAAATTAAAAAATAGATTCTACACAAGTGTCTTTGTATTTTTAATGTTTGAATTTTAATATTCTGCATAAAGCTCTTCTAAGAAGAATCTCAAAGCATTTATCAGAATTATAGCTACAGACATTAAAAATTAAGCTGGGAAAATAGCATTATAAAGATGTTGAGTTAAACATGAACTGCATTTAAGTGGTCCTTTATTATTTTCACATTTTCTCTGTTTACTCATTGTGCTCCTTAGAGCAGAATGAACATTTGAAAGACTTGTAGATATAAGGCTTTTAAGAGGAGGATTTAACATTATAATCAAAGTACTTCCAGTTTAATTATTCACATCAGTATTAAGAATTTTAGTAACTTGAGCTATGCTAAATGTGTATGGTGAAAAACCATTTAAGGCTGAATTTAGACTGCCTGGTGCCATGTGAACCATTTCCCACTTTATTATTACTGACATATTAGCTAAAGTTAAAAATAGCTGTTCTAGAATTTAACTTTTTTCAGTGTTTAAGTTCTTTGTACCGTTTGTCTTCTATTAGAAGGGGTTAGCATTCTAGGTGGACAAATGCTGCATCAATCTCAAATTTCTACATTACTTCTGCTTTACGTTTAGAAAACCTTTTGTGGAACCACGTAAATTGATCTTTTCATAGCGAGCTTGCATTTTGCAATGTATCAAAGCCATGATGTGTATGAGCAAAAGTACAGATTTAAACTTACTCCAGTGCTGCTGTGTGTAAATGTTTTAGTTAGGGAAACCTAATGTGGGACAGTCTCAGGTTTTGTCTTCTGAACGCTTGTACTGGTCACATAATGAATGGCGGTATGTGTTGTTACTGTCAAATATCAGCAAGTCAAGTAGTTGATACCAATTTGACCTCTGTACCAGTAATACAGGCTAAAAAGTTCAATCCTGAAATCAACTGTTCAAAGCAACTGTGTAAAATAACAGACTAAGAAGCTTATTTAATAGTCATAAAGAAATTCAAAGTTGAAGTGATTATGCATTACAATTTTTGAAAGACAGGTCTTTTTTTTCTGTGGGTTTTTTTTCTGAAAAAGTAAATACACAAAAATAACAAATTACTAATTCTGCTCTACCTTGTTTTAATGTTTTTTATGAAGTTTGGACCAGAAAACCCATTTCGGACTCAACAAATGGCTGCACCTAGAAATATGCTTTCTGGATATGCAGAACCAGCTCACATCAATGATTTCATGTTTGAACAACAAAGAAGAACATTTGCAACCTATGGTAAGTCCTAACAGTGGAATTCACCTCCATATTTATTATGCCCAGGTTGAACAAATTATGTTGGTCTCCATAGAACAGTAAATAGGACTGCAGCTTCTGTAAATTGCTTTTTATCAGAATTGATAAAATGGGAAAAGGAATTTGAATGAGAATCCATACGAATAGAGATCACAGTATTTATTTGGGAAAACTCATTTTGTAGTTCCCTTTGAAACTGTAATCCAGTGTATGATCTAGCAAGCCCCTCCTAATTAATCCTTCCATTAATTGCATCAAGTGTAGAAAACAAATCAAAATTTCACACTTCTAATATGACTAACTGTAGATCTGTTATGCAAATAGATTTCTTTCGTGTGGTTCTGACTAAAGGTAGATCTCAAACCCAAAGGAAGCCTTACTGAGTTGTCAAGTTCTTCAGTGGTTGCCTCTAGATACAAACTGAATGAACCAGACTTGCAGAGAATGGGAATATGTTACTAAAATAGTCTTGGCAAAGATAGACCCAAAGAACTCTGTGTTGGTGGTCAGTGTAGTAGCTGCTTTCTTATCTTGAATAAACTTTTCCCTTGTAAATAGTTGCATTTGAAAGATAAAACATTTGAGTCTTGGGGAAGTTTGAGTTTCAAACAGATATTTTGTGAATTGTAAGAAAAACTGATTTTTTCTAATTGGAAAAATGTGGAAAGAGTATGGATTCTAAGCATTCTTTTGGACACATTTGAAAGAACAACACTGCCATGTGTTTACATATAACAATGGTTAATTTTGCTTTTGTTTTTCATTGTAAGCTTTCATTTCTGTTTTAAGCTTGATTGCAAATGCTTGTTCAGATGAAGTATCCTTTATGTACTTGAAATTTTAGTTTATTAGGCAAGATCTGATACTTCCTGTGTAAACTTAAAATGTCATAACAATTTTTGCACAACAGATTTGCACCTTTCTTTATTCACATTTACATTCAAAATACTACTCCTTGCAAACTGTCTGGACTCAAAAATCACCTTCCTAAACACAAGTATTCTTGATTTCGTTAGGGCTCTATGCATGCATGAATTCACTTATTGCATTCTGTGATGGATGAGATTGGGACTTTATTGCTAACAATTGTGGTAGCTAGGTATTGTAGAGAAAAAGTTGCCTAACATCACATCCTCTGTTTTTCTTTGTATTTGAGTTTTACTAGAAGTTTTCTTATAAATGTTAAAAATTGAAGTCTATTAATGACAGAGTTTTTGTCTTACATAGATTTAGCTAATAGGTACTTTTCACTGAGTTGTTAGGATTTGGAATATAAGCAAAATGACAATGTAAAGAAATGGATACCTAGTTCCACAGCATAATTTTAACTTACTTGACCGTAATTTTGATATTAGAACTTGACAGACAATGAAAGTAGGAGCCCCTATTCAAGAACTGAATAGACAGATTAGATTTTGTTCTGTAAATTAAATGTAGCATTTTGGGAGTTGGGCATTTTCGTGTGTGTAAAATAGATACTGGAAAAAAGTGTCTGTATTCATATAGTGTTTGATTTGGGGTTTTTTGTTTGAAAAGTTTAGTTTGGAGAAAGAACTAGTAAGTCTATTCAAAACTACTGCTATTGGTTTATGTCATCACTATATAGCAACTGCCTTGAAAGCTGTATTACAAGTGAATATAAAGATGTATTTCTAAGACTTGTAACATTGGCAACTGTGCAGCTATCATATTCAGCTTTCTAGAAATTTCAATAGATAATGATCTGAGTACAGTGATAATGGAACTATGAAAAGGCTGAGATACAGGCAATTTAAACAGCAAGAACAAGCACTGAGAAGCTGAAGTTCTAGCTAGAAGATGCAGTAAATGAGCGTGATATTCTGGCTCAGTAGGTCTCTTAAAAACAGCACTCCTTTAGGTTGTCAGAAAGTGGTCTATTAAAAATTTCAATATTCTCTTTTTCAGTTTGGAAGGATGTAGTATCTTCTCAGAAAACACCAAGTGTAAAATTGATAGGCATAAATCTAAGCCATACATGGTTTTCAAAGCTGAGTCATAACATATTAGAAGAAGAGGAGGAAACCTCTCTGTTAAAGCTGCAGATCTTGATACTTCTGGTCTGTTACTCTGTTTAGCACCATTGCACTAAGGCAGAAGGTCTCGAACAAATCTGCAATTGCTGGCAAGTAGATAAACAGTGACTGTAAATGAAGGACAAGGGTAGTAAATAAGATCATGTATCCAAAACAGTCAACTGTCTCAGTGTCTTTCACCCAAAAAAAAGCAGCTTTATATTATATATATCATCCTAAAAGTTAATATATATTCATTGAGAAACTTCTATATTAATCACAAACAAAACCCAAATATTTTTTGGCAACTAGTCTTTCTGATCTACTTCTTGGGCAGTAAATATTTACTCTTAAAAGTACATTTTTCTTGTGATGCTTGGATAGCTGGGAACATCCATGCAGTCATTGACTGAGGGTCCTTCCAGCCTTTTATTCTATTGGACAGATGGGCAGCAATGGGTACCTAGTGAAGAGTAGAAGAAGGAAGTGAGCAAGCAAATAATGATGCATCTGAATGCTTCTTTCAATAGGCTGTCTGTCAACCAAGGGCAATACTTACATATTTATTAATTTTCAGTGAATTTGTTGGGATTTTTTTTGTTTTTTCTTTTTGACAAACTTGTCTAGCTGCTTCTTGAACCCATATAATTTTTCTGTGTACACAGTAACCACTTGCAGGCAGCTCTGCTGCTTAGCAGCACCTCGTGTGAGGAAGCATCTCTGTTTCGTGGAACTTAACAGCTTTCTAGTTTGACTTGATATCCCCATGTCTCTTACGCTGGAAAACAAAATGAGCAGTCATTTCTTATTCACCGTTTCTATGTCATTCCTTGTTTTATAGATCTTGGCCATAACTTCTCAGTCTGCTTTTTTTTTTCACCTGAATAGATCTGGTCAATCTTCTTGTTCCTCTGTTTCATGCCTATGGCTGTCCTTGTTTCTCTTCTGTGTCTCTTCTAGTTCCACTATGCTGTTCCAAAGATGGAGAGCAAAGCTGTGCTCAGTGGTTACATGTTAATCTCACTGTGAATTTGTTATGTAACTGGCTCAAAGCTACTTGCTACATTTTTCCAGATCACTTACCAATATGTTGAGTATCGTGGGCCTGAGCCTGAATCCACCAGCGACTTTCCTGTGCTGTGCAACCCAACCATTTATTCTTGACAGTGTTTTAACAACTTTACATCAATTGACCTTTGGGTTTTTTAAAGTGGCTTGGAGGCACCGTGTAATCAGTCTAACTTGGTTTCATAAAGGTATCCAATATCAGCCATGCTTTGCTCATTCACAGTATTGTCACCTCAGAAATATTCTGGAGGTTTTGTGATTGTAATTTACCTGTAGAGAAAACCTTTGTCTGCTCTGCTGCAATATATAACGCGCATCCAAGTGCATACTCATTTTCTTTGTTATAGTTTCTACTCCTTGAATCTTCTAAACATACAAATGTCTAGCAGATTGACCTGTAGTTCTCCATATCTCCTCTGAAGTATCTTTTGAAAGATGGCATTGTATTTCATATGTTCCTTTCCTGTTATATTGGGGTGATGTTAGGTGAGAGTTTCTGCACTGTGGTTTGACTTTAGATCTCTTGAGTGACTGCATCTGGTCCTGGTATTTTTTTACCACTTATTTGACTCTTTAGTCTCCTGGCATTTCACTTTGAGGTAGATACTGTGTCACGTTACCCATAAAAAATGGTTCTGGCACAGGACTCTATCCAAGCTCCCCCATAATCAACATGTGTTTAATACAACCCCCACTGATGCTCTTTTTAGTCCTTGATCATCTGTTGGCCTGCGCACTGTCTGGTACACTTTCTGGCCCTGCAGGTTTTGACAAAGGACAAGTGTTAGTTTTTATACTTTAAAAGGTTTGTGCCTCGCTTTTGGGGCAGGCTGCCTTAGCGTAGTGTTTACTTTGTCTGCTAGAGTTTGGTCTTTGTATTTTCCACATCTGGATGCAACTTCAGCTCTTTGAAGAATAGTTTCTCATTTCTAAGAGTTTCTCTTTACTTACTGTTCGGCTGTGCTCACTTCCTTCTGGTCTCTTTAAAGCTCTTTATTAGCTGGCAGGCATTAGTTCTTTTTCCCCTACATGGTGTCTTTGAAGTGTGCCTGCATTTGCTAAAGGCTTTACCTGTTGGTGTTCACTTTCTGTTCCTTTTTAAAATCTTCTTTATTTAATATAGCCCTCCTGCTTTGAGATTGAAATCTTTGTCGTAAATGTTTTTATGGCTTTGTTTGCTTTGTCAGCAATGTTAGTTTTAAACCCCATTATGGTCATTATTGAAATGTGTATCCTTAGGAAGAAAATCTTAAAATCAAGTTTCCTTGATTTTAAAATATTTAGCACTGCTAATTTGTCTTTTTTTCATGTGAATCTCTGGCATGACTGCTTCATGTTACAAGTCCATTGTGTAAAAATGCTGTTTTCATCACATCTTGGTGTGAGATTTGTGCAATCTGCTACAAGGAGATGACTACAATATGTCATTATTATTGTGTTGCTTTCCCCAGTACCTGTTGTGTAATCTCTGTTACCATTTCATGGTTATTGCATCTTCTGTCTTAACAGGCAGTCAGGGAGTTCCAGCAACTAATACTTAGCCAATACTTAAACCTGGAATTTCAGTCCAAAGGATCACTTAATGCTCGTTAACACTATTAATTTGTTAATCTGATTTGTCTTTAAGCTTTCTATGGCAGAGAGCATGTTTTTCTCCACTGGTATGACCATCTTATTTCTCTATTCTTTCTACTTGGTAAAGCATGTATTCTATCCAATTATGTCAGTACTGTCCTACCTACTGTGTTAGTTTCTTATTTTGAAACAAGATATTCCAATTTTACTATGTATTATTTTTAGCCTCTGTCATTTTACATGCGTGCTTGGGTTTTCCGTTTCCCTGCCCTCAATTTAAATAGGATTCTTATTTGCTTATTATTTCCTGTTACCTGAGGTTTCAGGTTTCTGTGCTACCTTTTCCTTGAGGATATGGGTTTCTAAAAATTGTGTGTCATTGCAAATTGCTTATTTTTCTTTAAGTATTGGATATCCTCAAGTATTTTATCAAAAAGCACTCTTTGAACCTTCTCAATACCATCAACTTTTTAATCTAGACGAGACCTACCCATCTCATTAAGGTTCCCTTCATTCCAGGAGTTTGGGGAACAGGCACTGGAGATATTTTCCACATTAGGGTTAGAATCTGCAGAGTCTTAGAGAGCTGGGATTGTTTAGCTTGGAAAAAAGAAGGCCTGGAGGGGAGACCTTATTGCCTTCTACAGCTACCTGAAAGAAGTATGTTGATGGCATAATCCATAAAAATATTGAATAAAATAGTCCAGGTAGGCCATTTTATAATCTTGTATAAGGCCCTCTCCCCATTTAGTGGAACACCATTAACAATTGCTCTCTGGGAGTCTGATTTTTTAAATTGGTAACCAACCAGTTTTGCATCTGCAGTCATAAGTAATCTTCCCTATTTTGATTCCACTGATGTAAAGCAATCTCCTTATTTTAATTTAGTTTAATTTCAACTATTAAGACTGTCTCTCTAGAAAAACAAATTTATTTTCACAAGCCATTATGATATAAAATGCCAGAAGTTTAACTAGCATTATTTTTCCAATGTTGTATTCCTTAGAGCATGGCAAAAAAGACTAGGAAGTCCTAACATAGAGCATTTGTTTATTCATCTGTATCTGTACTCCTAGCAGAAGTCTCTTTTCTTGAAAATTCCCTTTTGAGCATTGTTAAAAAAAAGTCAATATGCTCTCTTTAATTATATGAGCGTATATACATTTTCAGAAGCAGAATTGCAGATTATTTTTTATATGCTGCACACAAACTGTTCATAAATATGTTAGCAATTTCATAGCTATTTCAGCATCAGTGCTTGTCCTGAAAGTGGACTGTTTCATTCATGCAGCATTTAGTATTTTAAAATCTCTCCTTCACAAGATATTAATGTCCTTTTTAATAAGAAACAGTCTTCTGTCCAGGAATCTCAAAGCTCTTTATGAGTACTCAGTAGCTTGGTTACAGAGTGATTACTTCATCATTAACACTGATATTTTAAGACCTTAAAATGACTGACTTGGAAATGACACTTTTTTTTTTTTAATCTACTCATGTTACGTGCAACACCTACAGTAACTATTACCTGTTAACAATCGGAGGCACTTTATTCTCTGATGACTTTGATTCTGCAGAGATGCCAGTGCAGAGTGGGTTAGTCCAGCTGTATTTTTCTGCATACCTGAGTTACCTTGGGTCTCTGTGTGCTGCACTGCACAGTGCAGTGTAAACAGGCTTTAATTAGCTCTCTTTTTGGATTGCAGATCAAAGTCTGATTATTTAGCCAACCATTTTCAGGTGCATTGAAATTATGGATGTAGGTGGAATTGTATCTTTCACTGCTAAAATGTTGCATGAAATATCTGCCTCCTAAATAAAGCTGAAGGAGACATAGAAGTCAGGCACATTATGTGGGATACCAGCTGAGTAGGATAAAAGCAAGCTGTCTTTTGCAGCTGCGTTTAGGAGTCCCAGCCAGAAAGAAAATATTCTCTTTCACATATCCACTAGAAAGTAGAAATTGTTCAGAGCTTTTCTATGAGAATGATGCTGGACCAAATTCAACTCGGCTATAAGAAGTCTCCACTTCCACGGGAAGCTGTGCTTGGCCCAGGGGCCCTATTCATTGGAATACTGTCCCTCTTTTACAAGTACCAAGCAAATAGAGTCCCGGAGACTGTGTCAATACAGTTGGAGGACAAGTAAACCACTGTATTGATTTTGACATAAATCCAAAGTAATATCTCTCTGCTGTTAACAGAAACCTTATAGCTTGGAAGAGAACTCATTGCAATAGTGGCTTAGTAAAAGCAGGCAGCTAAATTAGGGAAAGTCTAATTGCAGTCTGCTCAGTTTGGTTATCCATAGAAGTAACTCCTACTAAGAGTCCAGAATAAATTATTTTGTTTAATTTAGGTATAGTGGGAATGTATATTTTGTAAGATGGCATTGTTG
The DNA here is from genome assembly GCA_013400975.1 of Atrichornis clamosus. Lineage (NCBI taxonomy): Eukaryota > Metazoa > Chordata > Aves > Passeriformes > Menuridae > Atrichornis > Atrichornis clamosus. The sequence goes on from WBMZ01002801.1 coordinate 100,779, forward strand.
TATATTTCTCTCCGTACATCATATTCATGGAACATCTGGACATTGTTCTACAACTGGGTCTTACCAGGTTTGAAACTCCGGACCTGCTCGGCAGGTGGATTGCTCTATTTGGATGGGAATACCTGCTGTGTTCTTGGAATGGCTCTTCTACTAATTTCAAGAATATTTTTTTCCCAGCATCTAAAAAGAAATTAACTGGACCGTCTTCTAGGACAGTAGTCTTTCTGAAAAATGTTTGGGGAGACAATCTCCTTAGTCTATAGGAATGGTATAGACAGGTTCTCAACTTGTGTGCGCCCAAGTGCCTCTACGGGCCATTGGTCTCCAGAGTGGATTGGGTCATCTCCCACTGTTCCTGATTGTCTCTGTGAATCAACAGAAATACAGGAATTGGATTGTATGCTGTAGGATTTCATGGATTTTGTGTGTGTGATTACTTTTACTGGTGGTTTAATATCTTTATTTTTCTTTTTTTTTTCCATTCCTGATACAGAGAAATTCTCATTGGGTCCTCCAGGGATGTTTTGTCACTTTAATATTTAATAAAAATTGGTGTTATGTCCACCAGGGTGCAGTCTTTCCCAAAAAAAAAGCCATGGTGGTCAGTTACTGTTCATTGCACCAGCTGTTCCTTGGAAACCAGATGAGTTTATTTGTCTGTCTTATTCTTATAAGATCATGCTATCCACTTCAGGAGAAATGGAGAAAAATTGTACGATATGTGTATTAAAATGAGAACCTTAGTATCAAAATTTGTAAATATCCTGAATAGCTATGAAATGCTGGTACATTTTATAAATTATTTATAAGAGTAAATGCAACAGATTTTGTTGTGGTTGGGTTTGATTTGGTTTTAACAAGACTCAATAGCTATAGTCAGGAAATGAAGATGTGAATACTTAATTCTTTTAAAAATTAAAGGCCATGACTGCTGCTTCTAGTACCATCCACATTAGTTAAACTGACTTCTTTCAAGTTGAAGGAACAAGCTTTCCCAACTCTGGCAGGAGCAGGTTTATTTTTGCTGTGAGAGACAGAATACGCACAAAGCTCTAGAAAACTTCATTTGCTTTTATTTTTTTTCCCCCCCATCTCTGTCCTCTTCTTCCAGCTGCTGCCACCCCAGGACTGCCAGAGATGGGCAGCACTCTCTTTGACCCAGCAGAGGTAGTGGGCAGGGCAGGAGGCTGTAGGGCATGGGGCTGCTCTGAAGCCGGAGGGCTCTCTGTGTTCAGCAGCCACAGCTGATTTCCATGTGACTTGCTGGCTTTGCTAGGCAAGGAACAGTGCCCTGAACTAAAGCAGCATCCGTTGACATCGTGTGTCACTGTATAAGTCACGGTATAAGATTTTGAGCTAGTCTTTTCCTTATGCCACATTACAACAAAAAGAGGTTGCTATGGCAGTTCAAAATCTAGTGTTTGCATTACAGCAAACTGGCCTAATTCAGCATTGACCCAGCTTGGAGCAGGGTGTTGGGCCCTGCAGGGGCATCCTGAAGTCCCTTCCTACCAGAAAGATTCTGTGACTTTGCTTCTTGTGTTTACCCTCCCTTTGTATCCTTACGTTAATTGTTGCCTATTATATTTATTTGATTCCCTATGTTGTGCAAATTTTAAGCATTTTGATAGCAATATGTGCTCAAGGGCCTCATGGTATTACTTCATAGTAATCTCTATACTCAGGCCAAGAGGAAAGTGAATGGAATTCCAGAGTTTCAATCCTTCATCATCCCTAGCTCATTCAGAGTCATCAGGAATACTTTGCATAGGGGCAGAGTAGTAAAAGTTGTACGATACTGGAAAGCTTGAAATAACAGTATTTTTTTTCCTCTTGTTTCAGGTTACGCGTTAGATCCCTCTATTGATAACCCCGAAGTTGCTACCAAATATATTGGTTCTGTAGAAGAAGCTGAAAAAAATCAAGGTAATTAATTCAGAATCTTATATAAATGACTTGCAGCTGATAAATGTTTTCATTTCTTCTCTATTAAGAATTGGAATAGGTATTAGCAAGGAAGGAATTATGGGAGACTTACCCATGTCCAAAAACACAATAAAGAAAGACGTGTTGCCATTGTAATGTAGAGAGGGAAGACAGATACGGAGGGTTTTGTTTTCTTGAAGTAGCAAATGTTTCAGGCTGTCATGACAAATTTCAAAATAGGATTGGCAATGTGCCATTGCATGCATATAATTTATCTGTATATTTGAAACAGCTTTTTGGTCCTCTTGAATTCTGTCTGAGCTAACATTGTCATGTGTCTGCATTAGGATACCTGTGTGTTGAGCTAATCCAAATAACTGCTCCTCAGGAGCAAACTGATCACTCTGTGTGCAACCTCTGGCACTCCTGTTGGGAGCTGTGTGTTATCTCTCCTTAGCAGAGTTAAGCTCTTCAGGTTATTTGGAAAAGAAAAACCATTGGAAGGTGGCCAAATGGTAAAGGCATGGCATGCCACTGTGAGGACTGACTACCAGAGGCATGGGGTTTGTAATTAATACTTTGATATGAGATATTTAACACTCAAAGTGACTTGTTTGCCTTGGAAAACTGTACCTGTGCAAACTTCATGGTTATGCTTTTGCCTGGCATGCCTTTTTCAAGCATCCTATTCACATGTATATACAAAGGATCTTTATTTCTGTGTCCTCTTATTCGGAATATATCCAAGGTTATTTCACTCTTTCCTTCCAAGGAAGGAAATGACTAAGATTAAATCATTTCAAAAAATAAAAAAATTAACCTTTTCATAACAGAATTTAGTAATTCATTCTTTTTAAGAAAACTCTTGATTAATGTACAATTACTTCATATGATCAGTACTTCAATTTTCACAATGCCTGTTTTCACCTCGTTTATATAAAACTCTTTTTGGCTCTTTTGCACTGGATGAGTATTACTGCTACTGTAGAAAAACATTGTTGAAAATTGCACATAATTGTATATACAAGCTTGAAAAACTTTAAAAGATGTTAAAATAATTACTTAGAGGGGTTTTTTTCTTCCTATATCTATATTATTTAATGTTTTTGACAAATTAAATTCTGATGGCACAATATTTGTGAAAAGCTTGCATTTGTATGAAAGAACAAGGTAGTGGTTGGAGGGAGATGACTCTGTCAGTACTCACAGACTTTTTAATAGGGCCTGTAGCTACAGGACAAGGGTAGTGATTTTAAGCTAAAAGAGGGTAGGTCCAGACTAGTTATAAGGAAGACATTTTTTACAGTGTGATTGGTGAGACACTAGAACAAGTTGCCCAGACGGGTGGTGGATGCCCCATCCCTGGAAGCGTTCAAGTTCAGGTTGGACAGGGTTCTGAGCAACCTGGTCTAGTGGAAGATGTCACTGCTCATTGCAGGGTGGTTGGAGTAGGTGACCTTTAAAGGTAACTTCCAACCCAAACCATTCTATGATTCTGTGAATTTTTCCTGAATTAAAATATGCAGTTGTGGTTGAGGTTTTGGGAGTCTTGTCTTATTTTCATTTTGGGACGGATTTTTTTGAAACTCAGAGGGATCAGAAGTCAAGAAGACCCTACTTTCAAAACTACACTATTTAAAGTATGAAAATTGATGTATTCATACAGTCTGCAGACTTATTGTTAAAAATTCATGGGCACATGCATGGTTAAATACTCTTAACAAGCAATGATACACAATTAAAGTGGTTACTCTGTTACTGTATGTAGTTAGCAGTGTTCATAGCTGGAAAAGTGAGCAATACTTTGGCCAATTTTGCTCAAATGCTTTTTCCATTTTGCTGTTTGTATTGAAAAGAGTGGTGGTGGTGGCTTTTTCTTCTAAACTATGGTGTGACCTCTGATGATGTATTCTGTGTTAGCAGTTAGTCAGTGTGTTGTTTCCTTCTTCAGGTTTAACGGTGTTTGAAACAGGACAAAGGAAAATTGAAAAAAGGAAGAAATTCAAGGAGAATGATGCATCTAATATTGATGGTTTTCTGGGACCATGGGCGAAGTATGTTGATGAAAAAGAAGTAGCCAAACCATCAGAAGTAAGTACTGCTTCAGCACAATAGTTACAAATTGTTAGTACGTTGCAATGGTTTTGGCAGTGGTCCATCTGCACTAGTGCTTGTCCAAGACGAAAATCCCTGATATGCTTTGGGGTAATAGAAACATTTTAGGTGGTATGTCCAATAAGGTGTTCCAAATATTCTGCATTCAGTTATTTGCAACACTGTTTGGAAATAAAATACATTAAAACTGTGTGTAGACTTTGCTTAAAAGCAGCAGGTCGGGAAGGAAAAAAGTAAAACTTCCTTGAAAAAAAAAAGCGCCAAACAAAAACCCCCAATAACACACACACATACACATGACCTGAACCCTCCAACCAACAGGCATTCTTGTTGTTCAGTCAGTGCTTAGTTTTAATCTGTGAATAAAAATATAATAGTTGGCTTTAGTGTACATAACTTTTCAAGCTATTATGGTTTTGATAAAGGTATTCTCTTTATTGATGCTTAGAAATATTTCTGATCTTATTTAGCAGATAAATGTGGTCTTAACAGTGAGTAAACAGTAGTACGGTTCTGAATTTTGTTATGTGATTCTGAATGCTGACTTTTTAAGAGATCATGTTTTATTTTTTCCAGGAAGAGCAGAAGGAGTTGGATGAAATAACAGCTAAGAGGCAGAAGAGAGGAAAACTAGAAGATGATAAACCTGGAGAGGAGAAGACTATATTACATGGTAACGGCATCTTCCTGGCTGTTCTCATTTTCTAGCTCACTGTGCTTTCTTGCCTGCTGTGTTAATTAGTAAGGATGGCAGACAGCCTCAGTAGTTTTACTGAGGCACCTTGGTGTTTCTGTATTGGAGATAACAGCACTCACAGGCATAGGCATAAAGGACAGGGAAAGAGATAAACTTGGACTCATTCCACTTTGTGCTGTGAAGAGCAGGGTAGAAATGTCATTTCCCAGGCTACTGATTATTTATTTTTAATGTTACTAGATGCACATATCCCTTTCCTGTTTTACAGAGAAAAGGTATTAAAGTTATGAGTTTGGCTTAGTTTCAGCTTCAAAATTACTGTCGTTTTGTGTGTCAGTATTTTCATTAGCAAGTAGTGCTTTGAGTAATGACTTATGAACAATTTAGAAAATCACTTGGACTTTACACTTCCTCAATTTTTAATGTAAAAGTTCTTGCTGTCATACTATGAATAATTGTGTATCTATTAATTACCCTATGGAAGCCTATAGTACGTGGTACCTTCAAAGGAAATGATTTGGTAAGTAAGTAAAATTAAGTAATTTTTGGAAACCGTTACTTCAGTTCTCTGCCTGCGAAACAGCCCTGTGTTACACTGCTTGGTGCAGATAGTTTGGTAAACTCTTTGTGTACCAGTTTGTACAGCCAGGCTCACACACGCAAGCTGCGAGCGTCCTTTCTGACGTGCCTTGAAGAAGTGGTGGCCGTGAGATAAGCGTTGCTGACATTAGAACTTCATTCTGTTTATATGTAGTAGATCATGACAATATTTCTTGAATGGCAATAAGCATAACAAACATGAAATTTTAGCCACTGAGCCTCTTATGGAGTAGTTACTGTGTATCCAAGTTTTCATGCTCTCTACCTGAAATTTCACAGTGAAAAACCTTGCAATGTAAACTGGGATCTTCTCACACACAAACATTCCAGAAATATGCCATTTTGAAGATGTGTATAAGCATAGATACTGTGCAGGAGTACAACCAAAACTGCCATAACAGCATTCCAGAAAATGAGAAATTAATTTAATCAGTGCACAGTTTAATGTCATGGCTTCCCAACATGCGTCTACTCTGAAATATCCATTTTCATGCACAATGCATCCCTGTGTTTCTGACTGTCCAATCACTTCTTAAATCTAGTTAAAGGGCAGCTGTTGGCTGCTTCTGACCAGTATTGGTTTGTGCTGGCCAAATGAGTCTTTTTTTCCTTTATTTGTAATTCTTTTGACATGACTGACACAGCTCAGAGCTGGCCAGAATGTGAGTTTGAAAGCAAAAGCAAATTTGCATATTTTAATCTACGTAGAGTTAGTGTAAGCAAACTTTTTTTGGTTAGGGGAACTCTCTTGCTGTCTGATGATGAATAAGATGTGTAGGAGAGAGATTGTCGTAATGTTCAGATTATCGTATTCCAAGCAGACTTTGCTGAAATGACTTAATTTGAGCTTAACTGATGTCAAATAAGATTCCATGTCTATTTCCTATGAAATGCGTTTTTCTTATATCCACGTCTCACCTCTCCCTCCACAGCAGAGCAGATGTGTTGAGAAAAACCTTAGTTGTGTGCGTTGTTGAGCCTTCCAAAGATTATAACCTCTTAAAATACAGGTTTTTGGGTTCTCAGAATTCTGTGTTTACCTTTTCAGTTAAGGAAATGTATGACTACCAGGGGAGATCTTATCTTCATGTCCCTCAAGATGTTGGAGTTAATCTCCGTTCTACAGTGCCCCCTGAGAAGTGCTATCTTCCAAAGAAACAAATCCACGTGTGGTCTGGACATACAAAGGTAGGAATGTTTGTGAGCATACTTTATAAAAACTCATTTAATTTTCTCTCTGCAGCTAGTAATTTCTATAAAACTGAAGGATCAGTATGAGGAAAGAATATTTTCATCTTTACCATCCTATGCATAATATTTTCATCTTTACCATCCTATGCATGTAATTGGTTGCATTGCACAAGGTGTTTGCCTGCTCAAGTACAGTTGTCTGATTGCATGTACCTTTGTGTTAACATAGTGACTTCCTGATCTCCCTTAAAGGGAGAAGTATTATTCAGTGACTTCTGTGGGATTTTGAGTTATTTCCTAAACTATCACGTGATCAACAATAAGGCTAATTCTAGAGATTCCTGGGAATGTGAGGGAGTTTGGGGGTTTTTTGTACTGAAAGTACTGAAGACCATTTCATGTCAAACTTACAAAAAGTTACGTGGGTTTTATGATTATGACACATCAGCATTACAGGTTTCCCAAATACAGCTAATACCTTTGAGAGGTGTGTCAAGAGTTTTCTTTGATGCTACGTAAAATCCACAGTTTCTTCTTGTGTCAGATATCAAAACTATAGACATACTTTTGGTATTAAAAAATAGTTTCACTGCTCAAGGTTATAAAGCATATACTAAATTTTCTGCTTCTTTTTTCACTAATTTTAAGTGTTGCTTGAGGGGAATATGCTGCACTGCAATGGGCAGCACCTTAATTTTTGAAAGATGGAAGAAAGGAGGACACAGGGCATGTTTTTAGCTTTTACCCTTTTTTAGTTGAGTCACAGCTCTGAGCTTTTCTTAAATGATTGCTGCATCAATGAGCTTATAGCTGCAACTATCAGGGTTTTCCAGAATGACATCTCCTCCCCAAAGCTTTAGTCACTCCTCTGTCTATTATCCTATTACAACAGACTGATGCATAAAATAGCTTTTTTCTTCGAAACAGATGAATAATGATATCGATGAGGGAAGCAAAAGAAAGACGGGCTGACAAATTTAGAAAAGCTGGGGGATATAAGCAGGCAATAATAGGGAGGATAAAGCACCTAACACCAAGCAGGGGTGGGAGGGAGGAACTGGATGGCATAAGAATAGAATAATTGACATGAAATAGAAAGCAGAGACATTAAAACCAGAGTACTTGGGGGTTCTTTGGACTTTTCAGAAAGAAGTGTCAGAAATACACACATGCTGTGGGAAGATGCTGTGTTCAGGGAATCTGAGTTCAGTGGGTAGAAGCCACTGATAGTATGTGTAAGAAATTGAGCTGGCCAAAAAATGTATTTTGTGGAAAAATTCCTCACCTGCCCCACCTGAAAAGGTTTGTTACACAGAAACAGTTGCCCAAACCCACAGTTTGTATTTTTGTTTGTTATATTATACTGTTTACCACAGTAATGGTATGGATGTTGGAGGAGGTTATATATACAGCTGTTAAAGTGAATCAAATTTTTGCCAATAACAATTGTTTAAAATACATCACTGTTTCTAAAATGGAATGTGGGTAGGTTATTTCTTTTCAAGATAGAGTGTCTGTATATTTTATGAAGATAAGCTTTAGCTTTTTGCTGGGAAAAGAGGGCAAGCAAACTGAGGAAACATCTAGATGATCCACTTACTGTTAAATTATGTTCTTACTTTTACAGGGTGTCAGTGCAGTCAGATTGTTTCCTCTGTCAGGGCATATACTGTTGTCTTGCTCTATGGATTGCAAAATTAAGGTGAGTTACTTTTGTCTTTTCATATGTAAGTTTTATACCATCCTGGAAATACAAATAGTGCATTTTAGGATACGAGAAAATCTGGTATGTCTACCAATACCTTTTGTCTGTGTTACTTTTATTTTTCTCTCTTGATTTTTAAATTACAAATTCATTGGAAAAAAGAAATAGTACACAAGACTGAGGCTGTTAGAACAGTGTTAATTGTTTATTAATTATGCATTTAGAAGGTCATAAGTTTCTCACGTTATTGCCTTTGTTATATTAATTCATTTTCTGTTAAGCCTAGTTTTGCAACTAACAATAGTTTCCAGTGAAGTCTTTTACTGAAGCATTTGTGATGGGAACTAATCTCACTTAAGTCCAGCATATATCATCAGAAAGGTGATGTTTTGGGGGTTTTTTCCAGTAGCAGAACCTTAAATCATTAAAGTTGGAATATGATTTGGGGATTTTAACTATTTTAAGGGGATTTTGCTAACAGGAAGATGACAGCATTCTTGTGAATTTCTGGATAGATTGTCGTTAATCAGTACATGGCATATTTGTAATTAATTTCTTTAAAAATGTTGCCATATATGTTTGCACTTATTTTCAGCATGATTATTGTTTAACAATTGACATATTTTCCCCCATCCCTTTTTTCCAAGCTATGGGAAGTATACGGTGATCGAAGATGTCTACGAACGTTTATTGGTAATAGTCCTTTTTTTTAAACTGATTTATGTCTAAGACGACTTCATGGAAGAATATGATTTAGGTTAGCTTATTAACTTAGAGAGGACTTGTGCGCATTCAAGACACTGAGTATTCTGTATGATCTTGGCAGTAAGAACTTAAAAACATGCAAGTTTCATAAAAAACTTTGTAGTTATTCCAAGCAATTTAATGTTGATGTGTAACACCGAACAACTCTTAAATCACAACATTAGTGTACTACAATCATCAATACTTTATGCAAGACTCCTTTTCAAAGGCAAAATTGTGAAATTAAGTTACCCCATCTTCATGTTGAAAACAGCAACCCTCTGTATTTAACCAATGAGGGCATTTCATGGTCTGATGATCCCTCCTTAAATAGGTCATCTCTTCTGTGCTGAGTTTCTAGTGCAAAAGCATGGGAAGTTTTTTTTAGGTTCAGGTGCAGTCTTTGTTCATGTAACAGGTGCTTTTTAAAGCAGATAGCTGAGAGAGAGAGAGAAATGCAAACTTCTTAGCAGCCCTGAATGCAGAACAAAAGTAGCTGATTCTCCTTTTGAAATGGGAACATTTCTAGAACACTGAGTGAATGTATGTTGAGTAACAATAAAGAAGTCTTTTTTCACCTATTATTTCTGATGACAGCAGTGTGGCAAAGATGATTGCTCTAAAAAGGTTCTCTCAGTAAACTGCTCTTTCTGAACAGGGTGACTGTTTTTCTCAAAAGGTTTTTATTAACAACCAGATTTGCCTGCTATTTTGATATATTTCAGTTACTGTGTCAATATTTTAACTAAAAAGATCTGCAAGTCTGATGTAGTGGTCAGATGAAAGTATTGAGGCTGAGGGGTAGCAAGATTAACATCAGATGAAAGCATTCTTAGTTTTCTGATCTAATATTTCCCATATTTTGTACCTGTTTTCTAATTATTAATTTTTCTCCATTAAATGTCTCATGCAGTGTTTGTCTCTCCTCTTTTTCATTAGATGTTGACATTTATTACAGTGTTTTAAATTTCTCCTGAAGTACTGCTTGTGTATCAGTTTACGATGGTTGGTTCTGCGCGATGTGCTTGTTTCTCTCTCCAGTGCTTTAGAGGGGTGAGGGTATTTTGGGGTTTCATTCTCACCATTCTTCAGGAGTTACTTTTTCTTCTTCACATGAATCATTCTTTACTAGTTCTCATGAAGAACTTCAGTAGGTGATTTTCTTGTTCTCTTTAAGCTATTAGAGCCTTTAACTCGAGTAATATATTAGTTCTAGGCATAAATGGATGAAAGTTTACCACTGCATTTTTTCTATTTTGTAGGACATAGTAAAGCTGTTCGAGACATCTGTTTTAATAATGCTGGCACTCGATTTCTTAGTGCTGCATATGATCGCTATCTTAAACTCTGGGACACTGAAACAGGTAGGCTGGTGTTTGTAGATGCTGTTATTTGGCACTGTTTTTAATTAATAGTGAGTATAAAGATACATTATCATTCAGGTTGTTTCCAGTTGTCCTTAATATTGTCTTGTAGTTCAGTGCTTAGAGTTTCATTACAGGATCATTAGCCTTTTTCCCCTATATGTTTTGTAGTTACCTGTAATGGTGCAGTTGACACTACCTATATACCTATATTTCATATACCTTTTTGTTTGAGAAGTTTGATAGCTATTTGTGATGCTAGAAGAATTTTCAGCAAAAAGACATCTTGCCAAATCATTTAATCACGTTTACATTTGTAGGCATAAAATTGCTCTTTAGACCTAAATATGCTTAGTTTAGAAAAATCATATCACTTGGTCTTTTGCTTAACCTGAACTTGAAGAGCACTCCAAATAAGAAAAGGTGGTGGTAACTGAGCTGCTGGTATACAGAGTTGAAGGGTAGGTCTGATGCTGTCCTGCTTGGGAGATGCTCTGTAACATTCTGTTTCAAATAGTTTGTTAAGTTAAAAAAAAGTACAGGGTAGATTTTGTCAGTATTCTTTTAAATCTGAGTCTCCTCCTAAGACAGGAAGTTCCCATGTTTGAAAAAGATGTTAGTTTTCTGGGTTAGCAGTGCCACTAGTCTTATACAGGTGAGAGCCAGAAAGGTGTAACTCAACTTCTCCAGTCTGAACTCAGTTATTTAGACAGAGCTTTCAAATTAAAACAGCTCCTCTAAGTTATGGATAACATGTAATCTGGCTATTTGTGGCTGAAGCTATGGCGGGGGGTCAGGGCTTTATTTTGGTGTTGGATTACTGTTATCCTTTTCTAAGCTTAGTCTTGGGGAATTCTTGCCCAAGTTTATACCTTTTGTTGAGAAAACTTCTGATCCTAAGGAGATGATATTTTGCAAACGCAGTGGTCAGCTTGGGATATCCTGAACCAGTCCCTATGTTCTTGATATGTCCTGGTGGCATACAGGGTACTACTGAGCAGTTGTATTGTTTGAAAAGCTGTAGTAATCTTACAGAACAGTTGGGGTGTGTGCATATTTACGCAGGTGCATGCGTACAAATGTGAAAGATGGAGTAATCAAAGAGCAGAGCGAATTCTACCCTATAATTCTGTCAAAGACTTTAAAACAAGCATTTTCTGCTCTTAGTAGAGTGTTTTTAATCAATATCTACAAACCGCCAATCAGCCCATAGCACTGCAAATGGATTTTCTCTTGCAGGGCAATGTATTTCAAGATTCACCAACAGAAAGGTTCCTTACTGTGTCAAGTTCAATCCTGACGAAGATAAACAAAATCTATTTGTTGCAGGAATGTCAGATAAGAAAATTGTGCAGGTATGTCTACTCAATATTTATGTCTCTCAAAAAACTGCAGTTTAGTAAAATACAGGTTCTTATTCTGACCCTTTTAATTGTAGTGGGATATTCGAAGTGGTGAGATTGTGCAGGAATACGATAGGCATTTGGGAGCTGTCAACACCATTGTGTTCGTGGATGAAAACAGAAGGTTTGTGAGTACCTCTGATGACAAGAGTTTAAGAGTCTGGGAATGGTAAGTTTAAAATTTTGAATTTTACCTTAAAGTATATTATGAGCAAACTGAGAAGAGATTTTATTTTTAAAGTGTACATAGCACATAGGCCACTGCAGTGTACTGAGTTCTAGCTAGCTGAGGAAAAGCTTTAAAACCCTGTTCTGGCTTAATGCTTGAGACACTTCATAGATTTCCTCTTCCCCAAAGAAAACATAAGACATGCCTATCAGCCTGAAGCACACTGCACTCTATTAGTGGTCTCTGCTCTCTCTCCTTTCCCCAAGAGTGTATTAGTCCTTAAATTAACCTTTTAAAGAAATATCTCTTCTATTACAATTAGAGTGTGTTGGTTTTGAATGCTTTGAACTTGGATGTCCATAGTATTATGTAATACTTGGCCCATGTTTGAAATAACTAGTTTAGTGCAGCTTCATTTCTGGTTTTCTGGTAGTCTGGTTTTTTTTGAAATCATTGATACACACAGTCTGAATACAATAGATGACAGAAAAGTGCAAGTCTGTCCAAGAAAAAAGAATATGAAATACTTTAAATGGCTTCCAATTTTTAACACTCAACCTGGGGAGAAAACAGATCTCTCCTATCTGTTTTTCACAAGGTTCTAGGTAATAAGATTTTGAACTTAGGACTTTCAAGATTTCTCTAGGATTTGAAATTTCTTTTTGAAATAATCACTATAATCACTCCTATATCTTTAGGTATTCATTTCCTTTTGCTGTTCACACATGCAAAGTTGTTGCATAATACAGACACTAGTTCAACAGCTCTGTCAATTCCTTCCTAGCGCTTTTTTTTTTTTTGTAACCTAGACAAGAGACTCCAATCTGTGGTACTGGAATGTTACCCAAGCAGCCAGCTAAATCCCCAGCACGTCTGTGGTTGGCTGCTATCATTGCCAGTAGCAGTGGGAATGACCAAAGTCTGGGAACCCAGGCTTAGGCTAGACAGAAAATGCTGTCACCATATGCCACTCCAGGAAAGCCTCTGTTCAGTACTTCATAAGTAGACCCATGCATTTACTGAGCTCCTTAAAGAAAAATCTTTACAATACCATGTCTGCTAAGGAATGTCTCCTCTCTGGTGAGTGGGAGGATGATCTCGCTTGCACAAATCTGTTATTTCCTTGAGATTGGATTGCCCTTGTTTTATGAGCTTTGTGTTGATGGCTGAAATAAATAGCAAAGTGGGTGGATTTAGTCACTCTGTGGGGAAAAGCAGGAAAGGCAAAAAGGTTCTGGCATGGGAACATCGCAACCTGATTGTTCCAGTAGCAGAAGTTTTTTCCTTCTGAAGAAAAAAATGTAATGAGCTAGTTGTACATTGAAGAAAGAGCTCCCTTATTGAAATAATAGGGAACTCGGGGAGCTCTGCTGTAGGCAATATTGTGTAATGCAGTTGTTGGAGATTTCTTTGGTTTTATAAAGAGCAAGTGTAACGCCATCTTTCTGGGCACGACTTGAAAACCTTTCCCCACAGCCTGCCATGTTATATGTTAATTGGTCTGTAAGTGTATTTCTATAATTTCAAGATCCAAATTTTAAAATGCCTTAAAACTAGTTAATACATTCCCTATGGAAGATTTTGGAGCTCAGAAACTTACATGACAAATTATTTCCCGAATTCTTTCTTCCTAAGTTGATAAGAAAAATTATTTGCTACTTAACAGTGATTCGGTTACTGCACCTTTTGGCACATTTCTTCATATGTTCTTCAGCACAATGTTTCTTCAGTACCCTACAGAAACAAAGTGGTAGTAATTATGGCCTGAGTATGGCCTTAAAAGCCAGTAATTAAAAGTTGGTCTAATTGCTTAGTTTCAATTGTCTAGGGGAATTTTATGGTGTGTTTTGTAAACACTTTGACTTGGCCAGAGCTGGTAGTGGGATGTCATGTCTGACTTCATCACAGTGAGGAACTTCTGAGAACTTAAATCTCCTTTCCCCAAGAGTTCATCCCATGCACAGATTTCACTGGACTGTACATAGAATTGCAGTTGGTTGGTTGCTGGAAGGTCAGACTTCAAGTATAGCACAGACTCTTAGAGATTATGTGGTTTATTTAGGAATATTAGTGGGAGTACTTGAAAATTTGTCTGCTTTTGCATTTGATATGATTGGAATATAAAGTTGGCATGGATATCATATTTTGTATGCTCTCTTCTAGAAATGCAAAATGTTATTTTGTGTTTGTCCACTTTATATGCATCTGATCCTACTTGGATAAACAGTGAAATGATTTGTGCATTTAACTTTGGAGGCTTTTTTTTCCTTTTATCTCCAAGTCAGCCAGCGAAGCAAGAACTGTCCAGTGGTAGCTTAGCTATTGTGCTGACAGGCTTGTCATCTCTGCAGAGCTGTGCCCCTCAGCAGGCTTTTTCTCTCCATTGTTCCTGGTAGAGATACTGTAGTGTCCTGAGACAGCTCTTCATGATGTGTAGGTCCCAAAACTGGATTGGATCAGACTTGGGATCTGGGTTGGTTTGGGTTTTTTTCCTTTTGTTAAAACGATTTTACTCTATTGCCTGGGGAAGAAGTTGTATCAGAACCCCAGAGTATCATATTTCTAAGTCTTGGCTAGCAGATACCACTTTTGGTATTTAAAAGTTTTCAGCCTTTGAAATGCTATGAAGTGGGGAAAGGACTTGAAAATATTTAAATTTTAAAAATTCACCAAGAAATGTATCATGTGAGTTCTGAGGTTGAGCAACCATGATAGCATCTGTCTTGGTAATTTTTTCAAGGTTTTTTTAAGGGAGCAGGCTGATATTACATATTTAACAATCTGACTGGAAGCAAATGCGAAACATAAATGCATCTCTTTATTCTGCCTAACAGTTTAATGCAGCATATCCTGCAGCTATCCTAAATGTGTCTGGTAGGGATCAACATAAAGCAGAGCTGTTGTGAATAAATTCAAGTAGATGAGCCTGCTTCATTTGGAAAAGGAGAAGGCGGCAGAACAACCTGTGCTGCATTTAAATTTCTGACTGCAGAACAACTCAGCATCGGAGATGCATCTTCTGTGATGAGACTTTGTTTAACGGGGCTTCCAGCGGGATTGGTTTTACCTGGCATTGAGGACTCCGGAAGATTGGTGGTCTGCAGGGGTGTTGAGTGGGGGGAGCTGATCAGGACCTGGCCTTGCTGCAATGATAACTTTGTGTCCTGTTGCAACTGGGGCTTGAAAGTGTTTGGGTAGGATGTGGCACAGGGGCTGCACTTCCTGTGCTGTCACGTTGATCAGCTCAGGGATGATGTGGACTTTTTGTTACTGCTTTACAGATTTGCTGCCCAGTCTTAGGTCTGCCTGTTGGAAGCTAGTTATCCCTGGCCTAAAGCCCATACTTTTATCCATGGAGTGTATTAAGTGGTTTGCCCTTCCCATTTTGAGGAGTAAATGATTTCAACATTTAGCTCACAGGAGCATGTGTCACTTCCTGACAACAGAGCAGCTTCTCTCCCTGCTGCCCGTGTGCATGCTGCTTAACTCAAGATGATGGGAAATGACTTACTCCACAATAAAGCAGGATTGTAATTACCTTGCTAATGTCGACCATATTGCCATCCAACAAGGCCCGGGCAGCCACCCACGCTCTCCGCTCCGATAGTGTCCCAGCAGCCCTTCTGCTGGGTGAATT
Source organism: Atrichornis clamosus (assembly GCA_013400975.1). Taxonomy (NCBI): domain Eukaryota; kingdom Metazoa; phylum Chordata; class Aves; order Passeriformes; family Menuridae; genus Atrichornis; species Atrichornis clamosus. The sequence goes on from WBMZ01002801.1 coordinate 116,330, forward strand.
AGGCAGTGAAGTCATAAACATCCCCTTTGTATTAATTAATGTTGCTACGGAACATTTTGCATGTGTTTTCTGCTGAATACATTAATCAAATCTCTTTTCTGCTGGAGGTTTCTTTTGCTTAATGAGAAAGCCATGTGCACGCCTTCCCTTTTTGCCAGTCTTCCAGTGTAGGGTATGAGGAATACTGTGAATATGCACAAACCGTTAGTAATTCAATTTATACAGTCAAAACCAAATGGCAGCTCTGTGGAGTAAGGATCAGACTGTACTTGTTTTTTCCCTAGGCCTTTGTACAGGACAGTGTGTGTTAAGAACATACACTGGCACAGTCTTGTGTGCGATTGAGCCTGGGGAGTTCACTGTTCAGTTCAGCTGTGAATATTTGGAATTGGTTGGCATCCCATTTGGGGAGATAAGGAGGAAAAGGACATTGGCAGAGAGATGAGACAGAAAGAATCCTGTTATCTTTTCCTTAAAAAAAAATTAAAAGAGAGGAAAAAAACAATAAAAAAGGAGGCAGAAATATTCTAGTTAAAACAAAACTCAAGTCAATAAGATATTCCAGTAGGATACGTGCAGATGTCAGTATATTCTTGCTATCTATATAGGATTTTGTAAGAGCTGCAGTTATTCTGGAGGCAATAAAGGAATTTTATGTTACAGTTTTGCTCTTAACAATTAGAATTATATTCTACTTTAGACTCTGGATAATTTGATTGTGGTAAATACACACTATCAGAGGTTATGCTGTAGATGGCTCTGCAGCTGGAGCTCTCAGGTGGACATCCATAATATTTTTGAGCTTTTGCATGTTCTTCCTTTGGATGCCACCATACGTTCTCAATGGTTCAGTCACCACATAAATCAGCTGACTTGAGGCAGCTCTTTGGAACATCTCCATGTCTTCATAAACACGTACTTCTTCCTTTTGCAGGGACATTCCTGTAGACTTCAAGTACATAGCTGAGCCAAGTATGCATTCCATGCCAGCCGTGACTTTGTCTCCAAATGGTAGGTTAACACTTTACTGCCTTCTTAGGCCTAATTAACATAGGCAGTTCTTACTGATTATACCTCTGGAATGCTGCTGTGATGCATCCCCCTGTCACCCCACACTACCCCCCTCCCCAGCCACGGTGTGCACTTATTCCAAGATTGGACTGGATCTTGTTTTGGTTTAAAATTCTGAAGAACAAGTATGACAAAATGAGAGTTTAGGTCAGGGTGACTGTATCAGTTTCAAATTAGGCCTTATTCAGACAGGGCAAAAGGACTTTTTTCTTTTCATGGAGCTACCATGTGCTCTTTACTGTATTTAAAATATTAAGGGAAATAATGGTGGGAACTGACAATGGCAGCAAAGTGTTAAGCAAGTTAAGCAGTCCTTGTGGTGCCACTGTTAAAGCAGAAACTGATGTTGTACATGATCCTGTTCCCTTCTGTTCTGAATGTAGTCCACATAATTCTTGCATAAGAGAAACCCCAAATTATATCAGTGTTTCTTTATGTTAGTGTGTCACTGGTGTTTATATTCTTCGATTAGAATCAGGCTGAAGGAGAAGAAAGGTTTAGTGCCTTAAGTAATCAGTGAAAATTATTCTAACAGGACAAAATTCCTGTTATCTGTTTTGGCCTAATTTAAATAGCGCTAGTGTCACCATTTTTAGTGTTGTGAGATCTGCTATTAACAGTCCCATTATGCTGAGTAGAGGCTGATCAGCCAACTGTCAGCTCCAAATTGTATTTGCTTTGCAGTATAAATATTTTATTCTCAACAACAGGAATGGCTTCCTAATATTAAAAAGAAGATTCTGGAGAAAGAGATAGCTGCATTTGAAAATGTTAGCTTCCCAAGCTGGTCTTTTTCAACCCCAGTTTTTGAAATTGCACAACTTGCTGGGCTCTCATTCCTCCTGTGCAATGCAGGAAACACACACGCTTGAATAAGATGCTTGGGGTGTAAATTTCATTTGATTCCTTGGGAGACTGGAGAAAATCCTCCAGTTCCAAAGTAGTAGCACGAAGCGTAATCAGATGTACAGTCCAGTCAACACATTTTATGTTGTCACTCCTTGCGTAAAATGCTGTAAAAGGCAGTGACAATATGCAAAGTTCAGGACAAAAGTCTCTGTTTTGGGTGTTCTGTAACACATCATCTTGCTTGGATTCTCAGGCAGGAGTTAATCCACTGCCCAGATGAGAGAGTTAAGATTAGAAAAGCCTTGGTTTTTCTTTCAACTAAAATATCTTCATTAATTGCATTCCATTAAGGCAGAGAATACTAAATAGTTGCATAAATGTGTTTCCAAACTCCTGAGTCTGCCTTAGACCTGTTTTTCCCATAAAGACAAGAGGGGGGTGACTATTTTAGAGTCCCCACAAAACAGGTATCAAACAGATGGCAGCTATATGGATTTTGTTCCCCTCACCTGAGTTACATTCCAGTTAAGGCTGTTTCTTCAGATGCAGCACCCTGACACCATCTTTGTTTATTGCATTTATAGGGAAATGGTTGGCTTGCCAGTCGATGGATAACCAAATCCTGATTTTTGGAGCTCAGAACAGATTCAGATTAAACAAAAAGAAAATTTTCAAAGGTCACATGGTAGCTGGCTATGCTTGTCAAGTGGATTTTTCACCTGATATGAGGTAAGTTTTTGTGGGAATGAACTTCGTCTTAAAACTTGCAGGTACGGACACTAAATTTCCTTTTGAACCCCCTGCAACATTCATGGATGCACAGCCATCCTATTAGCTCAGCATCAGACAGAGCTCTCTAACCAAGCTGCAGAACAGAAAGTTTACTCTTAGCATTTGATAGGACTAAGTGAGGCTTCTGTGTCTGACTCACATCTGTCTTCTTGCACATGGTCTGCAGTGCAGGGTCTATTCACACAACATGCACGTGTCTAGAGTATCTGGGATTTGAACTCACCCAGTTTTCCAAATTTGTAGGTTTGGTGTGGGTATCCTCCTTTATTGTTCAGAGAACCATCTCTTTCCTCCTGTTGGCTTACCAATATGCCCATATATTTACTCCTGTGTGGACATAAGATACCAATTACTATAAAAATTGGAGAATAACCTCAGCAAAACGGGAGGAAAAAGCTTCTCTAATTTTAGAGAACCGCGTGGTGCTTTCTCCTTTGGTTCCAGTAACGCAGTGTATGGTACAGTCACACTGCTTAGCACATGTACCTCGCAGCTGGTGAATCACCTTCTGCAGGGCTTGTGTGCCCTCAGAGCACAGCGTGAACGCTGACTCTTTGGTAGGTATGTTTGCAGGCTGGGCCAGAGGGGAAACTCCCGAGGGGAAGCTCTTTTCTGTTGCTCAGTTGCTACTTGTAATAGTATGCAAGCAGTCTTCCCACATGAGACAACTTTCATTTTATTCCTGTTAATATAGCTATGTGATATCTGGAGATGCAGATGGAAAACTAAACATCTGGGACTGGAAGACAACAAAGCTCTACAGCAGGTTAAAAGCACATGATAAAGTCTGTATCGGTGCAGTGTGGCATCCACACGAAACATCTAAAGTCATTACGTGTGGCTGGGATGGTCTTATTAAACTGTGGGACTGAAGAGGATGCTGCAAAGACCTAAAGGTGCATGTCCTGCATACATCTGAGTGCATTCTGCTGTAAGGATGGTAGATATTTGTAATACTGCACTTCTCAGCCCACTGTATATATGCGCTAAAAGCCGGGAAATTCAGAAGACTCAACTGAAAGGATAAAGTTCTAAACATGGCATGTGAGTATGAGAAGCTAAGCTGAGGTCATCTGAAGCATGCAGAATCACGTGCCAGTTTGTCTTGTCACTGCTTGTGCAAAACACTCTTGTAAAATAAAATAATTTTAAGAAAAACTATTTTTATGGTTCTGGCTGTCAGAGATGTGGGGAGTTAAAGGAGAAAACCAGCAATTGTGTAACTTTTTTCCTAAGAAAAAACCTTTTGGTACCTACTGCAATAGAGCTGGAAAATATAAGCACAAATCCACTTGCTGAGATTTGCTAATTCACAGTAGAAATGAAGAACTTACTGGAAGCTAGCAGTTGTCAGGTAAACCCTATCCACTGAAGACTGCATTCGTAGTCTTAGTTTCTGTCTGTAGAATCATGATGATCACTGACTTTCACCTTTGGAAGCAGTGTCCATTTTCAAGTTTTTGCTTGTAATGGTTGTGTGCTGTGTGTTGGTTTTTTGTTTTCCCATATGCTGTTCTGTTCCAATAAGCATGGCATATTAAAAAAAAAGTGATTGTCTCTTGTTCTGTTTGGAATAGTTTGTATTATAAGCCCCATGAAGGTTTTGACAATTTAATGTATATACATGTCACACTTTTTCTCTTTAAAGAACTTATTTTTAATAAATCTTTTTATAAAAGTCTGTTTATTCAATTTTTCTGTCTTGTAGTGTCCATACAAAATATTCCTACCATTTGGTATTTTAATTTGCAATTGTACCACTGTTCAGATAAATTCATTCTCTTCTAGTGCTCATTTAAAAGTAATGCAAGTTGGGAGCGGGGGGGAAAAAAATCCTTTTGGCTCCCTGTCCTCTCTCTTTTTTGGGCACATAATGGGAATAAAAACATGTAGCAGATTTTATCCCATTGATCAATCTTTAATTACAGTTTCGAATTATCCTAGATTGTTTACTGTAAATCAAATCACTGCTCATTTATTATAAAGGATACCAAAGGAGTAATTGCCTTAATTGGCAGCAGGATAGAAGCTGAGGTAAAGAATCCCAAAGGGTTGAGATGAAAGGAAATAGGTTGGTTGGTTTGTAGATTTAGGGTTGACTGGTTGCAAGGGAATTCTGGTCTTCCAAAGAGTTACTTACACAAGTTATGCCCTTGTGAGTGAACAGGAAGCTTGGGCATTTTTAGACCAGCTCTCTAATGCTGATCTCGAGAGTCATTCCACAGTCAGTTCATGCTGTCGTGTAACTGCACCGAGTTTACATATTTCTGTTTACTGCCCATCTCCGTAGCCTTGTGTGCCTGAAAAACTCCACACACTGTGTTCACAAGCACCATACAGGTGGCAGCTGGGTATTGTCCAGCTTTGTTCCCATGCAAGTACTGAGATAGGACATGGTGGAGCCTGGAGAGAGAGGAACAGTCTGGTCCAGCATGTCCTGAGGACGGATCATCTGCAGGGAGAGAAGAGGCTGTTCCTGTTTCTCTGCTCTTCAGGATGTGGGTGGAAGAGAGCTGCTGCTGTCTCGCAGAGGGTGAATTTCTGACATGGAGCTTTTCACAGGGAAGGTTTAATTCCTGAGCTGGGAGTTGAGCTCTGGTGTGTGCTGTGTGCCAGGGGCTGCTTCAAGAGAATGGGGCTGTGGCAGTGTGCCCTGACTTAACAGTTTGTATGTACAGGGAAATAGGGAGGAGAGGAGAAATAGAGCAGATGGAAAACCTTCTCACAGGAACACATATTAGCCTTCACATTAGAAACACCTTTCCCAAATGCTTCAAAACATTTAAATAATAATACACAAAATGCTTGGCTCTGTCGCTGGCACCATGTTTTTCCATGTGTCACCTACCAGGCTGAACTTCAGATACTTGTAAAATAGTATGTGCAGAGTATAAAAGTAAGTGTATAAACTCTTGTAGTAATATACTGGGTGTTTGGAGGAAAAAAGAATAAGAAATGTTTCAATCAATTCTGCTGGAGTTGTTGAGTTGGGATTCAATGTTTGCAGCAAGCCCAGAATCAAAATTGCCCTAGAAACTTTCAGATAAAATCCTTTGTCCCTCACAGTAGGTCACTGTGTTAATCTTTAGTGGAATTTCTCCCATCTGCATTGAAGCCTGCAGGGGGAAATTTTATGAGGATAATTCCCACTTGTTGGTTTGAGAGTTGCAAACTGTTAACGCTCACGTTGTCGGCTTGTTTGCTGTGCACAAGGGTAGATGTGTGTGAGTGTGGTGCAAGCCTGGACTTGTCTTTCCAGCAGCCACTTGGGAAGAGATTTCTGTCTGGGCTAATCAATTCAAATCATATCCTTGTCTTCCCCATTTCATGTTTCACCAGAAATTGATCTGTCGCAAGGGTTGGTTAGAGCAAGTCTAGGCTGAACTTGACCTGTGAGCAGACAGATCCAGGGAAAAGGCAGCATTGGGAGAAAAGCGAAGAGTGTGTTTCGAGATCCCCCAATTTATTGTCCTCTGACAGTAGTGGAGAATGCAACATAGTGATTCAAGCTGAAGGGGTTGGAGGAGAGTGTGTTGCATTGCCAGAAAGGAATACCGGCAAGCTGGACTGCAGGGCTGCTGTCACAGCATCATTACTTTGTTCCCCTTGATCGTGTATCTGTAACTTTAAGAAATGGCATGCCAATACACTGCTCCTTTTACTAATGCTGATTACTTTTACAAGCAGAAGTTTTACAGGTCAGTCAGCTATCTCCATCATTCTTGGGAGTTCTGTCTGGGAAACTTGATAGTTCCTTTGACCTTTTGCCAACTTTTTCTTGGACTTTTTTCGTGTGTGAGAGGGCAATATCCCACATATCCTCATGCATCTTGCTGGTAAGGAGGCTGGCTGTCTTGAAGCACATGGTCTTGGCATCTGTCTTGCTCAGTATTTATAACTGTCCCCAGTAAGATGGGGCTGCTCAGTCTTTGCCCTCATTATGAAGAACAAACATCAAAATTACTGTACATTCAGAGAAGTCCAAGATGCTCTTGTAAAAAGCCAATTTTTTAGGAGCGGGCAGATGTTCAATATGCCTTTTGATGCTGTGGTCTTTAACGGCTGATTTAAACAGGGAGCCTTGCAGCTCCAACAGCCCAGTAACACGATGTACTTTCCTTCTTTCTACCAGCTGGTTATTACAAAATCCTGCTCCCATTTGCTAGGAAGACTGCATATGACAAGCAGCCTGCACGAGGGGGAACACGCGGAGAGCGGAGGAGGGAGGGGAGTTTTGCTTGGAAGACTTCATAAACAGTTGAACTTACACACCAGAAAAAATCAGTTGCCAGGGAGGTTGTTCCTCTGGAGACTACTTAACGACTAGGTACTGTAGGTTGACTTCACTAGCATACACTCAAAATTTTTAAGCCTATTTTTCAGTAAAATATGTCTTTCTGTTAGGCTTGCTGATAAGCAAAACAGCACAGCTGTCTTGCAACACTCATGAGAAAACTGCTTGGGGCAGGGTTACATTTACAGAAGCTGCTTGCAGAATTTAAAGCTTTCAGAAACAAGTTGCAATCACTTTAAACGGGCCATGGACCTGTAAATTCACCAGGCACACTGGAAGTTTGTCCTCAGACTTGTTTGTTGTCTTGTGTGACTGAACATTTAAAATGTGTTAAATGCCAAAGCATTGAACCTTTCTGAGCCTGCTTTTGCCCTGCTGTGCTTCACGCCACTGGGGGACTGCTCAAACGAAACATTACTGCAGATGCGCTGCACTGGCCGATGATGGAGTAAAAGGTTCTCGATTTTGGTTTATCAGAAAGCTGTCAAGGCTAACTGAGCCTACTGCTCTGGTTTGGGAAAGGAAGACAGCAACACAAACCCTCTAGGGAGTCATTTCAGTAGTAGGAACTTTATGGAGCTTCAAGATCACTGACAGTTACCCAGACATAGTTCGGGGAGCTACAAATCTTTCCCATTCTTCCACCATAACTGCCCCACAGTTGGTGTCTTGCTCCTATTCCTCAGCTAAACTCTTTACTTGTGGAATAAGTTGGGGGGGGGGTGGGGGTTGGTGAAGTTTAAAGTCTTGCAAAGCAGTACTTGTGGAATAAGTGGGGGGGGGGGGGTTTGGGGAAGTTTAAAGTCTTGCAAAGCAGTATTAGAAAAAAAAATGAAAAATGCCCTGTCCTAGAAGAGCTGTAACCATTTCACTTCCCACCTTATCTAGCACCAGGCTGATTTCCCCACACACACATGGGCTTTTGCTTGCCCAGGTGGGTTATATTTTATTTGGCATCCCTATACAATTTTGCTTCTTCAGCTCCTCCTCATGTACTCTGTAAAACATAATCCCTTCCAATACTCCTTGGAGATAAAAAGGGAACTCGGACTCTGAAATCATTTGTCAGACCAGACGTCTACAGGAAAAAGAAGGGAGGCCCATTCCCTGGAGTTTCCAAAACCACATTTTTTGTCAGAAGAGCTTCCCTGCAGCAAGCTTCTTTCTCTGCCCTGGTGCTGACCCTTTGGGAGTATCTTGGAGCAGCAGGATGGGTGGGTTTTTTCACTTTTTGTCATTCTTCCTCCAATATTAAAGAGGAGTAGCATGGAATATTTCTTTGGATCCCAGATTCTCCTGTTTCTTGGAGCAATTTTTCTTCCTTTTATAAAGAAGTCAGAAGGCATTTCAGGGTCTCTGCTGCCTAGCAGGTCAGTTTGAGAGGTCAATGTGCAGTTGTCTGGTGAAGTCCTAGTCCCTGTGTCTTGGCTGATCCTGGCTCCCACCAGTGGAGAGACGCCAGTGGAGGGACACGGGGCCTCCCAGGGCACGGTTCCTGCTGCTGCCTCTGAGGTCTGACACCAGTCAGGCAGCTGCCCCTGCTCCCTGCAAGGATATCCACTCCAGATATCTGAAGGTGGGTGCAAGGGTGGGATTCATACTGTTTGTGTTTGATTCAAATATGGGGGGGAAATACCAGCTGAGGCACAGAAGCATTTTCATTACTTGCAGAAGTTTTGTACTGTGTGTACCACTGCACTTACTTTCAGAAAACTGCTTAAAATCAGACATCTATGTTGGTAATCCACCAAAAAGTGCAGGGACGTGGCACTGGTATTCACACTTGAGTCATCATTTCTAGGCAGTGCAGAGTGAGCTCCTGTTTTCCCTGTGTAAGGTGCTACCTATTGGGATAAGGGACATAACACGGACTGTCTCTGCAAAGGTCTCTTTTGGAACTGGGTGAAACTCTTTACAGGAAGCAGGTCGAACAGGGATTTCTATTTAAGGGAAGAGATCCATTCATTACTGAAGGTGGTTCCCTTCAAGTGGCAAGCTTGTTCTGCAGATGCTGCCCCTGAAAGCCAGTGGAGGGGGACAAGTATAAATATGTCTCTGGATGTAGGTCAGCTCTGAGCTTCCACTGCCACTAAACCAGGTCTCTACTGACTGCAATTAAATGTCACATTGTGTTAACAAGCAGGAGAAAATCAGGAATTATTTCCTACTGAATAACCCTGAGGATCCTTTCAAGGACAAGGGAGCAGCTAATGAAGCTCACAAAATCAAAGTTTTGTAATGAACCAGATGGTCTCAGCTGCTGAATAATTCACCAGAGAGAATGAGTGCCATTTCTTCACGTGTGCTACCAGGGTGATATGTCTTCTTGGCATCTGCCAAGAAAGGCCAGACACGTATTCTCTTTATACTTTCTTTGCTCTTTCACAGTTGAGAGGCGCTCATGAAGAACAACCCCTCACAAGTCACCAATGGGATCAAAGCCTGGGGCCAGAACTGCAATAAATGGCAACTTCTGGAGTGCAGCTGGAGGTCAGACCTTTCTTTGGGCAAATTTTGGAACCTCCAAGGAAGCCAGCGTGGCATTCAGAAAGGGCCCTGTTTTCCTGGAGGAGTGTGTTAGTGTCCTAACAAACTCCCCTCTGTGCTGCCATGAGCTCTCTATGGAAAGCTCATGTTGCAGTATTACTTGTGATGGTTTGAGGGAATTCACATCTCTTGCTGCTCTTGATCTTCACCAGGTCATGGGCAGCACCTGTAAATTCTGACTCACAAATGTGTGTGGTTTATAAATCACTGTGGGCCTCTCTGCAAGAGAAACGCTCCTACCCCTACAAAAGGATTTGTGCAAATAAAACTGCCCCTACCCCTGGGTCATCTCTGCAAAGATCCAAAGCTGAAACATCTCCTGTTGGAGTTGTGCAACTCATGCAATAATGGGGCATCAGGAGCAAGACCTGTCATTGTGTCTTTGTCAGCTGGGGTTGGCACGGGCTGTGGCCACCATGAATGACCTGAGGTGTGGGCAGGAAGGAGGCTCCGGGGCTGGAGCAAGGGGCTGGGTGCTCTGGAGAGCTGATGGAAGTGCCTGCAGGGAGCGTGGGGAGATGCCCAATGCACCTGGGTACAGCAGCCCAGGCATGTGGGGAAGGGCAGAGCTGGGGCTGAGTCTGACTCTCCTCCTCAGCTGCTGCCGAGGGAAGGGCCCTGCAGCAGGTCTCTAAAGAGCCGCCTCTCTCTCAAAAAAATGGGCTTTGCTGCATTCTCTGCAAGAAATGCTGGGTGTTGCCCAGGCCTGGCACTCAGGAGTATTTTAGCAATGCCAAGACAAGCCAGTGGCCCTTTCTCCCTGCAGTTACCAGTCTCCTGGGTATAATGGCAGACTGCCCCACCCACACCAGTTTTAACGGTGCCTCGGTACTTTGCCCTGGAAGCAGGGGGAAGCTGTGGTGGTTTCTGTGCGGGTCTGATCTGGGAAGAGATGTGGAGGGCACCACTGGCATATGGTCACTGCATGGCGTTGATCTCTAAGCAGGTAAAGGGGCAATTGTGCCTGGGTGTGGCAGTGGGTGGACACAGACCCCACACAGCATCCCTCAGCACCAGCCTGTCCAGGGCAGCAGAGCCAGCCAGCCCTGGCTTGGGTCCCTGTGCACGTGTCCGGCAGCTCAGTCCTTAGGAGACAGGAACTGAATTCATTTCAGGGTCCTTTAGGTAAAAGAGATCAATAAAAGAGAAGAGGTAAGGGCATAAAAGCAAGACCTCAGAAAGGAAGGCTGTAACTCTAAGAGATGTTAAGTAGAAAGGCACAGATAGTGCATTAAATAGGCAATGTTCATTTTCTCTTATAATATCACCTAACTGCCTCCAGAATGATAAATGGCTTTTATCTACCTTGTATTTGAGATAAGGTTTCCCTAAAAATTACCATAGTTATTGGAATCTTTTTTTGCAGATGTATTTGCTGTAGCCTGAAGTGTTCCTGACACTACCTGACAATCCCAAGCAAGAGATTAGCTGAGGGTTTACTAAACTCTCTTACTAACCAAAGAACCAGGATGGACTTCTACTCCACTTCTGCAATTTGCATATGGCCATTTTTACTTCAGGGAAATAAACGACAGAAGATGTGCATGCCTTTGGAATTTTAACATCTCAGAGAGGTCATGTAATTTGTTTTTTAACCTCTATCTATTGGTTTCTTAAACAAATGATAATAAGCTACTAGGCTACTTACTCTAAGACTAGTTAGCAGGGAAAACCTGTGTGGTGTTCGAGCCCATACTTTATTAATAAATCAGGACATGCAGCTGGACTTTTGCCACCCCACTATTTGAAAAATGGGAGTTGAGCCATTCTGCAGTGCAGCAAGCATGGCCATTGCAAGAAGCTAGATATTAGTTTATACCCTCTCACGTTTTGATGAATCTCCTCATGGCTCTGCATCGTTAAACAACTTCAGCACTTAATGTAGGAGGGTTGCAGTAAGCGTGGCTGTCACAGAGAGGAGATTTCTTACTCATTTTCAGAGGTCGTGGATCTCCTGGTTTGTGCAGTACCTGGCTCAGGGATGGCAATAGGTAGTTGTGCCCTGAGGAAAGGGCTTTGCCCAACATCTTGGACATGGGGAATTCAAAGCATCTGCAACAGGTCATCTTGATTTTGGTGCAGAGCTGAGGACATGGTGGGCACTCACAGTGCCCTGCTCTGGGTGACTGCAAAGCCTCTTGCTCCCTGGTCCAGGTGGGATGTGAGGAGCAGAAACAGGAGCTACTTTTACAGAATCATGGAATATCTCAAGTTGGAAGGGACCCAATCAGGACTACTGAGACCATCACTACCCCTCACTGGACTACCTAAAACAAAACTTGATGACCAAGAGAGTCACCCAGACACTCCTTGAACACTGACAGGCTTGGTGCCATGACCACTTCTCTGGGAAGCCTATTCCATTGACTGACCACTTTCTGGGTGAAGAACCTTTCCCTAATGTCTCATCTGAACTTCCCCTGACACAAATTTATTCCATTGCTTCATGTCCTGTCACTGGAGAGAGGAGATCAGCATCTGCCCCTCCACTGCCTCCCTTGAGGAAGTTGTAGACTGCAGAAGTCGAAAACCAAGGCAGTTAAAAAGTCCACAGATAAAAACATTGGAAGTGGTGACATCTTGTATTTTAATGCAAAGTTTAATGTCAAAATTGTTCTAAAGAAAGAAAAAACCCAACATGCTATATATTTTTCTAGCTCCCCCCGTTCCTTAGCTCTCTGGGAAATGCCAAAGGCTCACGGGGGTGCACTGCAGACAATCCACATTCCAGCCCACAGAGCCCCAGAACAGCTGCAGGGCAGAGCACTTGCCTGGGCCACCACCTCTGCCAGCATCAGTGCAGATCCAGAGTCTGGCCTCCTCGTGCCAGGGAGAGGCCAGGTGGTGAGGAGGTGGCAGGTATCCAGGCACAGCACTGGAAAAGACACCAGGAAACGTTCAACTAAACCCTAAAACAAACTAAAAAGACCGGATTTCACTTCCATCTCTTACATTTGTATCTCAGTAGATGAAAACCTGCTTGCTGCAGCCATTGCAAGAGTAATTTAATCAAGCTGTTCTTTGAGCAGATTAACTGGGGAAGCCCTGTCTTCTGTGGCTGAAGGCTCTGGAGGATGAGGAGGGGGAGCGCTGGCAGCAGCTCTTCCAGCAGCTGAGTGTCTCTGTCCCACTGTCTCCTGTGTCAGGAGCATTGAACTCGCTTCCTGCAACCAGACTAGCTTAAAGAGCCAAAGTCAGAGCACCCAGAAGCTGCTCAAAGAAATAGGTAGGAATGTAGTTTGGTGGTGATTTCTGCCTCTGCCAAATTCAGCTGAAATTTGCCAGTGGGTTCAGGAACATACTGTTCTTGCCTAAAATTTGTTCCATAGGAAACAAGGCCAAAGTAAAGAAGGTGCAAATCAAAGATGATCGCTTTACAGAGAAGTAGCACTTGACACTTTCTTAGAAAGGCACCTCCTCACAAGCACTCTCCTGCCCAAGGCAGCTGGCACAGCTCAACCAGCAGAGCTTCCCAGGGCAGCCCCAGAGGAAAGCCCTCCTTGCTGGCATGCTCAGGCACCGAGCAGCCTGGTAAAGCCGTGCTCTTAGGTCCCCCAGACAAACCTTTACAGAAACCTCTGTCCTCTGAGACAGTGTACCCACTGGCAAATACATTGCTCTACAAATCTGCACCACGTGTCTTCTCCTAGTGCCAGTTCTTTTGACAACACATAAATATAAAAGCCAGTCCATTTTGCTAGCAGTCACTGCGTGCATATTTAGCAACTTTAGCCAGTGACGCCAAAATCCTCTTCAATAACGCTACGGGGCCAGATGGCTCACAGTCACACATCCTAAATTCCTTTCTGCTATTTCCATCTTGTATTTACCCAGCTCAGTGTGTAACAGCTACTGGCGTTGAAGGCTTCCTTCTTCAGAAACATCTGTGGTTTTGATAAGTCTTTGTAGGTATGGAAAAGCCTGAAGTCCTTCAGCTCCAGTTCTCGGAGCAGACTGTACCAGTACCGCACCACGGTGCTGTCATTGCCACTGACCTCAAACCCAGGCCAGTGGATGTGCACCTCGAAGACCAGCTGTCCTATCTGCTCAACAACATCTTCCAGGATCAAATTCTCCAAAATTTTCCACTCAGCGCTCTCCACGTCTGCCTTGAGAACATCGATCTGCAACAAAAGCATCATTACTATGTGAAAATGAGAAACTTTGCAATTATAGTTAGTAACATCTAAGGCCAGGCTTCACCATTTTTTAATATATATATTCATTTTGTATTTAAAAAATAAATTTAAAAAATCTCAGAGAACTAACACAGGCAGTACATGATGTTTCTCCCTTGCCTGTTCACAATCCTTTTCCCCCTGCCTCCAGCTCCCTTTCCTCCTGCCTCTGGTCAGAAAAGCTATGAATTCCAAGCTCCTCCTCCAACCAAAGCATGTTACTGTTCCTTTACAATTCTTGTGGTGGCATCACAGCTGTGAAAAAAAGAAACCCACCTAACCAGACACTAAGGTACCACTCTTCTGTATTTCTCTGTCACAAATTCCCACAACAGATCCGAACACACCAACAGTGATTACCTGCACTGTAGTTGAGTGGGATCCTTGTGAGCCACATGCTACTTGCACCACACAAGGGCAAGTGAAGGCCAAAGCAAAATGAACACCATGAGCAGCTCAGGTCGCCAGCTGCCCTTGGCCAAGCTGCTGGCTGAAGCTTTTGCAGGCATCTCTAGAGATGCTGAGTGAGGAGGACCAAATAAAAAGATAACTATGCAAAAAGCTACAGGATTTTAAGGGCAGCTCCTCCAAAGAAGAAGGCATAGCAAAAAAGAGGCTGTGAAGGTGTTTGAAGGGAATAATAGAAAAGTGCCCTATTCTAGTTTTGGACCATTATTTAATTTTGTAGTGTGATATTCAGCAAGTCAACTTTTACAGCTGCAAGTTGACTGTGCTTGGAAATTAGTTGGGGGACAGGAGGTGTATGCTTTAACAAAAAAAGAGCATTTCATCACCATTTCACACCTGGTAGAAATAAATGACCACAGTTCAGCAGTGGGCACAAGCTGCAGAGCTCAAGGGTCTGTGTTTCCCAGAGCCCAACAGGGAAAGCTCCCACACCATGAGAGTAGGGTTTGCCTGTGCCAGTTCTACCTGAGCTGCTTCTTCTGCCCATCTGCTCACACTCAAGATGCGTTTGAAATGAAAAACTGAAGACTTTATTTAGAGTCAAGAATACTTAAAAAAAGAAATCCCAAAAATCAAACCAACCAAAAAAAACCCCCAACAATACCCCCAGATTCCCTCTGGCAGTCTACCCTAGCCATTGTGGCAGTGTCCAAAAAAGCAGCTGTGCAGGTACAGGAGAGAAATTTGGGCAGCTAATGTAAAAACATTGCCAAGGCTACTGTTTTCCTAAGCTGCACCATTCCAGGACACCTCGCTGGAGTCATGCCATGCCTGTCCAGGGGGTTCACAGATCCCTTTGCCCTGGCACAGGCAGGAGCTGTGCTGTGAGCACGTCTCCAGTACAACCAGCACTGTGCTTTGCATGGGCCACAGCCAGAAACCACAGGGCCACGGCAAGGGGTGGCCACATCTCCCTTCCCTTGTTCTCCGGGTGGCTGACTGGAGACACCAGGGGCTGAGGTGCTGAGCTCACAGCCACGACAGCCCTCCCCAGGGGCTGTGCCCCAGCACTACGGAGAGGCATGGCATGGCAGGAGTCTGTAGGTGCTGGAGGCTTGCCCGTTCTGGCCTCCATCTGTAAACGAGGGTGTTAACCACTGAACGCCCTCTGCAGAGCGCAGGGGTTGAGCCCGTGAAGGGCTGAGAGACTTCTGTGGAACAAGCTGTGAAACAGCTGAAAACAAAACACTGCATTTCCAGAGCAGGACTTGGAGAGTGGGACTTGAATGAGGGTCATGGTCACAGACCGAACCATAATAAGCCGAGCCACTGGTTGTCTGCTCATTAAGGCGGCATTGTGCCTCCTTCACACTGTGGGAGGCAGGGGGCCAGTAGAAAATGACCGAGGGATTACGGAATTAAAGCCCATATTGTGGTATGTCCGCATGGGGAGCAGAAAGGAAGGTTGCACAGACAACCTTAGCTCTGGTATTTCCTAACTTGACTCTCTAACAAAGGGCCTGTCAGTCTGTCCATCCATGGGTCAGTGAAACAGTTGAACATAGCCCTCCTTTGGGTTCAGGGAGAGGCTGAATGTAAATGCTGCTGCTCATGACATTTCAGCTGAGAACTACATCATGAGTGAGCTCACTTGTTTTCCTTCATACATTTAAATAGGTTATTTATTTTGCAAATACCAACTCACATCTCTACCTATAATGCAACTTTGCAGGCAATTGGTTCCACATGGGGGCAACTGCCTCAGGATCACACTACCGCACTTAAGAAACCACAGATTTTTATCTCTGGGAGACTTCTACAACTTTGAAAGCAGACAAATTATTCAAACCCTTTTTTTTTCCTGAGGGAAAGAAGAGGGTGGCTGGATAGGGGAAGAAATATTTCTACATGTTTGCTTTTGTTTTCCCATGATCTTACTTTATGGCAACAGTAGGACATCTTTTTCCCATGGTAGTGTTTCCAGACATCATCCAGGTTTGTTTGTTTTTCTCTTGTGACACTAACTGCTGCTCTGGCTGCTCAGCAGGCACTCTGCATGCTCTGTGCTGTATTTGCAAAACTGATCTGAAAAGTGGCTGCTAACCAACGTTTCAATAGGAGAAAATGAGTTACCACAATAACTGCTTAAACACATACTGAAACGACCAGGAAAGAAACAAAAGGCTCGTGGGGACGTGCTGCATACATAAACCAGAGGTTCTTTGTTGTCCTTAGTGCCCTGCACTGCTCAGAAACCTGGAGGGAGGAAGGTACCTGTCCCTGCCCACCAGCTTTTGTGACTGCCTTCCGGGCAAGGTGTCCCTCTCCGCCCAGTCTCCATTTTATGCCATGAATAGCGTAAAATGAACAGCAGAACAGCTCTGTTTCAGAGTATCTGAGCAAAGAACAAGCATCCTTCTAACACCAAATGCAAGTTTTGTGACGATTAGACAGCTCAGGAGATATTAACCATCAGTGATAAGCAGCACACTACTGATAAGAAATACACTACCACCTTCCAGTTGCCTTGATCCAAAGTGCTGGTGAAAGGATTAGTGGACAAATCTATAAATTCAGAGCTCTAATTCACCCGGGAGCGCAGCTGGAGTCTGCTGCTGGGAGTAAATCCTGGAGGGCAAAGATCTACAGTGCCTGAGGGTAAAGTATGGCAGTCAGCTTCAAGCACTCACAAAGGCTGGTTCCTCTTATCTTCCACAAATCCTCTTATCCTCCACGAACTAACTAGGTTATCACAGAAAAGTAAAAGATGTGGATTTTTAAATGTTTTCTCAGTTTAGCTCCCTTGAGAAAGCACTGCAGCATTGTATCACTTACACTTGGAGGAAAAAAGAAAAGGGAGCCATGCCCATGCACAACCAAGCATATAAAACAGCTGAAAAAATTGTGTTTTAGTTAGTGAAGGTCAACACATACTGTATGAAGGCTCATTTCTTCTTTTTAGGGTAATGACTTGTTACAAGTGTGCATCATTTCCTAAAGCAGAGATCTGAGCTCTGTTCGCCTTGATCGCTTTTGAAATACCAGGGTTAACGGGGATTTCAGGCTCTGTGCTGCCCCGTGGGCATCATTTAAAGCTCCCCATGGAGAAGAGTCAATTGAGAGTGAGTAGCTGGAGGAAGCAATTTAGCTGTATTACTTCCAGCATGAGCTCAGCATGTGGAAGTGGAAGCCAGGAAAGGCAAAAACAGCAAACACTGTGCAGGTCAGGTCCAGAGGATCCCTCCAGTTCTGTGGGAGCAGGTCTGCAGTGTAAGCTGGGAGCAGGGAAAGAAGAGCTGGTTACAGTTTTCAGGCACAGGGGCAGAGCTCAGAACCACCCCAGCCTCCTGAACCACAGGGCTACACTTGTGATTTGAGCCTGGAAAAAATATCCCTCTGCTCTGGCTCCCTGATACCAGGCTACCATTTCAACATCAGCTGTACAGCAAGATAAACACTGCTAGCTTATGCATCAGTTTTTTCCCTTCTCCACCTAAGCACAATGCTCTATTCTCAGAAGACAAAACTCTAGAAAAAGCTGTTTAATTCACATTTTGATAGCACATCTTTGCAGGTGACAACAGGTTCTAGAATGTGGGGTTTATTTAATGTAGCTTTCCTCTTCTTCTTTTCCCATCTACAGATTTTCAGTGTAGTACTTCCCTCACTTTCTTTCCTCTCAAAATGCATCCACAACCCCTCCTCACCAGCAGGAGATGGCTTGGATATAAAGTCCCTTTCATTCCCTTTTATTCCAAGTCGAGGCTGTAACTGATGGCAGGCAGGATGCCACACAGCCTAATAGCAAATTATGCTTCCAGCAGCTTGTGACTGTCTCTTCCCATGCTCCCTGTGATGGGTGGGAGGGGGAAACATCCTGCCTCTCTCTGAGCCATCCACTGGGGAGACCAGGACTGCGGTGGGGATGGCCAGAGCAACACAGACACTGAAATCAGGAGAAAAGTCAATCACTACTTATCAGTGATGTAGAGCTCCAAACAGCAGCACTTTTCTTTCAAATTACTTCCCTTCCTTCCTGCTCACATTTACACCTCTCTGCAGTGGTCTGTACAGCCAGTTTCACATTGACTCTGGGACAAATGTGTAATTTGAGATTATTCACTCCCAGATCAGGAACATCTTCAAGTATCTGCTTAAGGCATCCAAGTCACAAAGCCAATTTGTGCAGTTGGATGCTTACATGGTTTTTGGTCTTTTTTTACAGTAAAGCGCAACTGTCCAGTTGAAGTTACTTATAAAATAGACACAGCACTGAAACACAAAACCAGTGAGTGTAGGCAAGCTTCATTTCTCCGCTCTCACCAATGATCCTCCACAGCCTTGTAAGTGACAGAGAAGTCTTTTCTCCCAGTTCTGGTGATGGGCTTCCATGAAAGCATTACACAGCAGGAGCAAGATATTGAGTAATTTTATGTTTACCACTTAAATCAGAGAAAATGTTTAAAAATCATATTAAAAAAACTTATTTAACTTTCTCACAGCCACCTGTCAGTACAGCAACAGCTTGCCAGATGCAGTAATGGCCCCAGACAAACACACCCATCCAGGAAGCCCACCCAGCGCACGCAGGAGGAATCAGTCTCAGCTGCACACTCAGGAGCACTATGAGCACTTTGCCCATGCTTTCCCCTAGGGAAAAGGTTCCCAGTAAAGACCCATGTAAGCACCCCAAGTGTCTCCTTCCCACAGCCTCAGAGACCAGTTCTGGGGGCAACCTGGCACTTTCATTCCTCAGCTCTTCCCTTAGTCTCTGATGCCGAGACATTTCCCATATACTCTCTCCATCTGGAAGCAATTTCTCTCTGAGAACCCATTAGAGAAAAAAAGATAAATACACCCACTCCCGTCCAGTTAACTGGGCTAGTTAAGTGATGC
This sequence comes from Atrichornis clamosus, assembly GCA_013400975.1. Classification (NCBI taxonomy): domain Eukaryota; kingdom Metazoa; phylum Chordata; class Aves; order Passeriformes; family Menuridae; genus Atrichornis; species Atrichornis clamosus. Next base: position 135,365 of record WBMZ01002801.1, read on the forward strand.
CTCTTACTCCAGTGGACAGGCAGAGAAGAAGAGGCCTTTTAGCTGGCAGGAGGCTCCTTTCAATGACACTTTACCAATGGACAAAATAATCTACAAACAACCACTAGCTGATTTACAAGATCAGCATGGCCTGAAACCCTTCCTCCTTCCCTCCTGCATTTGGTCAGGAGGTCACAGGGTTTTACCTGTGGCCTTCTGTCATCATAAACATCTTTCTTTGTTATGGGACTAGTTCTTGGCATCTCCCCATCTTAACTCATGCTGGGCACTGGACCAGCCAGAGACAGCAGCTCACCTGTTAATCATCTTCTGGTCATAAAACAATACAGGCCCCCAAGCCTGAGTTGATTTTCAGACAGGTTTGATGGGTTTAGCTAGCTCTGCACTATAATAATCTTAAAGCCAGACATCTTGTCTAGCTTGCTACCCAGCAAGACCAAGGTTCCTGTACAGTGGCCCAGAGAAGAGGTTCTAGAGGTTCTACAAGCCTTCTGCATGGAGCAGGCCAACACCACAATAGACAATGCTGAGGGAGAAGGCCTTACCCTCACAAAAAAATGGAGCATCAAAGATCTTTACTCTCCATTTCTTTAAACTGAGACCAGTCTCCAGAGCAGGCAACAAGAACCTTACCACTAGCTGAAGACTCAAAGGAATGCTTTCTCCGAAGAAACAGGATGAAAAGTCACCATGAGGACATGAGCCCTCAGTGCCCTCCTCACCTGCTCCGAGCAGCAGCAGCTCACAAGTGTGCACCTCTGCTCAGAAACACTGTGCCCCAGCTCCCGTTTGCACCGTGTTACCTTTTCCAGTTTGCATGGCTCTTCTGTTGCACACTAAAAGATGAAAACATCCCCTCACCAGATCCTTCAATCCAAAGCTAGGTTGCCCAAGTGGGAATAATCCCACAAGGGATCTGCAGAAACCCTGGCTTTAAATTATTTAACAGCCTGATCAGCTACAACAGCTCTGCTCGCCAAAGCCCATGCTGCAAAGAGACGTTTTAAATACTGCATGTATTCCACAAGCAGCCAAGCTGGAAGCTCAGCTGCTCTGTGAGCAGCCCTGCCTGAGCACACAAGTTGCTTTGCAAAGAGCACATTCAGCCATCTCATCTTGCAGGAGATGTCCTGCTGTCCTCTTGCCTTTGCTCCCCCCACAGAGGGGGCAAATCCTTTCATTTCTGTTCCTTTGATCTTCTCTGCCAGACACTGCTGGATGCCTGTGGGAACGGATATTTACTCAAAAGAATAAATGGTGTATGCTAGACCCTCAAGTCTCTTCATTAGAGGGGAACAAACATTTGCAGTCCGTTTGTGCTGCCCCAGCACCAAGTGAGAACGATGGGACACAGCTCCATGCTTGCCTAAAGCCATATTATCCCAGTCTTGCTAAAGGAGAAAGCCAGCAGTGATAGGACAAGTGCACTGCAGGGAGACGAGGGGGCAGTCGGTGCAGGAGGTTTGCAATAGAAGGCAAATAGTGAAGCAGCAATTGATTCCAAAACCCTGAGGAACAAGACCTGCAAATGTGCGTATTCGATGCAGGGAACAGAGGGCTTAGGCTGCTGTAAAACAGTGGCTCATAGTAAACAGCATTTTGGCTGCAAGACCTCTTGTTTCTTAACACAGTGCCCATGGGGGCCTTCAAAATGTAACTAATTGAAGAAAGGGATCAGAGTCCCATCTTCAAAAAATGTTCACCACACCTCAGAGAACATCTCTTGTAGGATGAGAATCTGCAGCCCCGGAAGCTCTGAGTAGCTCCAGTTAAATCTGGTGGAGGACTTGTTTCCCATCTGCACTTGCCAGAACAATAAGGTCCTATAACACTGCACCTCTTCATGGGGATCTATTTATTTCATTCCATATCTGGTCCAAGGTGCCAACATGCCTCTCTTCTGCTTCACTGTTTGTCCAACCTGCAATTTGCTTGCAACCATGACAGGAAGAAAGCTGCATGAACATTCCTGAAAACATGAATAAAAACCACCACAAAATGCTTGCACAACTCAGATTTCATCTGGGACAGGAATAGAGGAGGGGCAGGAAGAGCTGCTGAGCCTTTGACCTCTGGATTTCAAATTTTTGAAAATGGAAGGATACTTTTTGATCTGCTGTCAGATCAAAAAAGGGACCAGAAAGGATCCAGACACCAAGGTGAAAGTATTCAAACAAGCTATGGCCAATTCCAATGACAAGAATTTATAAACCATGACAGGAGGAGGGACAAATGAGGGGAGAAAAAAAAGTACATTTTTTCAGAAAGCTCCTAAGTGCTCCGGATAGGGCATTTATACAAAGAGCTTGTTATATCAACACGGAGAAACTGTGAGAAAGATGGGTAGTGGAGAAAAACCACAATGCTTATAGAAGGGGCTTGGTCTCACTTCTCATTAAACCTGTGCCATGTCACAGACCACCACCCTGATCAGATATTCAGTACCTTGGCCAAATTAAAACCGTAAGATTCACATTACTGTGTTTAAGCCAGTGTTAGTGGCTTAAGGAGGAGCTGGGGAGCATGAATACAGGTCTGAGCTCAGCAGGTGCCCTGCATCTGGTACCACCTTGTGAAGCAGCGTGGGTTCCCCAGGCTCCTGCTGAGCTCCGGTTTTGGCAGGAGGGAACCGGGACTGACTGGATTCTGACAGCAGCAACACATCAGTGCTGACTCCACTGTGCCTGCAGCGAGTGCCATCCTCTTCTGAATGCAACTGTTTGACACTGAAAGAGTCAAATAGGAAGGTGGAATTGAACACAGCTTGCATAGCTCTCTAGTAAAGCTGGGGGAAAGCAGATTTTTATTACCTGATTTTTTCCTGAAAGGTCTTAACAACCACAACAAAGGCAACTAAAAAAAAAGGTAAATAAAACCCTAAAAACATTGTCCTTCCTTTCTAACTTTTAGTAGGCAATACTATGCTTTGAAAGTGCCTTTATTTTTTTTTGAAAGATGATCTGAATAAGTTCTGCTTCAACAGCACAATACTTCAACACTTTCATTACAATTCAGGCGTTGCACTAGGCCTTTTCCTAGGGGAAGAAAAGGCTATGGATTGCACCACATTCAGCCAATGGTATCATTAAAAAGATCTTTCCTCCATGCTTGACAATTGCATACTAAACAGCAGCTTCAGCTCGCTCTCTAGAAATACCAATATTCTTAACAATGTCTTGAGAAGTGCTCCTGGTAGAGAGAATTTAAATGAGGCAAAAGGAGACATAAGGGACAAGAAAAAACCCTGTAAAGGAATGTGCGTGAGGCACTCTGCACACACAACACCGAGAGCAAGAGGTGGTGAGCAGTAAATCACTATCCAAAGACCTTTGCTTCCAGAAACATGAGGTTGTCAAGCCCAGTTCTCCTTGCAGTCAAACTCTTCAATCTACTTACAATTACAACATTTTTAGGCAGCAGCAGCCTCAGCTGACTAAGCAAATACAGAGCTATCACCACCTTGATTTCATTATCCCTAAAACAAAAAAATGTACACATCCAGGAAAGAAACACTGTGCGCCAGGAGCTTCTAGATTACGCAGGGGCAACTATTACAAGGTTACAGAAGGCAGCATCTCCAACTGCAGCTGGAAACATCTGCACCAGTTTGATTGCCTCTTTTCAGTAAATGGAGTAAAATTTGCCAACTCGCTGATGGACCCCCAAACAAAAGGTTCACACATGGCACCAGTCAGTGCTCAAACTGCAGCTCTGCTGTGACTCCAAGGAAATTGGTCACATTACACAGGGAATTAATTTGGCCCAACATCTACCAACATATCCTCAAAAGGACTGAACGTGTGTGATATGGGCAGTAAGTCCCTCAGGAAAAATAAAATTATGGAGCTAGACACCTATTGCAGAATAACATGTTCTCCAGCACTCCACACTCTTGCTCTAACAGGATGACTTAAAAAAAACCCTTACGTTTTCTGGCTAACTTGCACATTGTTATAAACTCCAGCGTCCTCTCTTTCAGCACAACCGGCATGGAAATGAGGAATGTGAGACTAGTTTGCACAACTTGGCAGATGCTGAGCACTAAGCTAAGTCTGTGGACAAGTCACTCAAGATGGGATGTACTTCATCCATCTAAACCCAAAATGGTTGTCCAAGCTCCCTTGGACAACAGACCACAGAGAAGAACAGGAATGTCTGAAGGGCAATTTGAGCTGTACAGGTGACATCATCCAGCCTGTTTGAGATATCTGCCCTTGAATGAGATGAACTTCACCTTAACAATTTCACTTGAGTTTATAAGGACCTAACAGCTATCTCAGATGTAGAAATTTAAGTTAATGAAAGCAAGTTTCATGCTTCTTCCTCCTGTGGCAGGTCATTTATTTAGACTATAAGCTCTAAACATTATGGTGTTGCATCTGCCTGGTGCAAAAGGGTCCAGTACTAAAAGGGGACTTTACTGTGCAGAGTTACTCCTACTACAAATAGGTCATGACCAGCCACTTACCCTTAAAAAAAAAAAAAAATCAATGCTCTGAGACAAAACTCTTTCTACTGTGCCATTCAGAAACTGATATAACAAGGAGACAGTCTGATGAGTCACAAAAAAGCAAACAAGATGATAAGCAGTAACAGTGCAGACATTTCTAGGGAAAGACGGTCAGGACATTTCCAGGAAGAAGGCAGTCACAGCCTGAGCCTTAGCAGAGACACCACTGGCACTTCTGAATAGTACTGATTGCTGATGCTCCAGCTGCAGGAGGGGCAGCACAACACTAACAAGATGTTACAGGAAAAACAGGATCTCTCATGTTGGAGAAATCTTAGAAAGGCTGGTACGATAAAAACCCTAAAAAAGGAAAGGCTGTTCTCCACAGCTATATGTGAACGGTAAATAACAGCTGCAGAAAAAGGGCCACTTAAGCCTAACGACCACTGATTGCACAAGAAAAACTGGATGTGAAAATATTGAGGCCAAAAATCAGATGAAGGGTAGGTTTTTTCCTCCTAGAATTGAGAGTTTGGAAAAGCCCCAGATAAGCACAAAAAGCAAAGGAAAAAATTAAGCCCTTTCAAGACAGAACTCCAAACATTTTCTCAAGGATTCTTGATGCAGTGATTCAAAAGACCTGGTCTCATTTGTTCTTTCTGACACACAGAGCAGAGCAGATCTGAACTTGTGCCTCCCACTCCAGCAAGGTGAAGGGGGCTGTTCCCCAGCTGCAGCAGCGACACTGACAAGGACTCACCTCCAGGCAAGAGCTCCTGGGCTTCTGAGCTCCCGGCTTCTCATCTTGAGCTCAGGATTCCACATCAGCACCAGTCTGCAGGTGCTCATCACCTGGTACTGAGGACCTTCTGTTAGTCAAGATGACAGCTGAGCTGAGTGTATAAACTCTGGTGGCATCCACACATTGAAGTGCCATCACACATTGGTCCGCACTGCTTGGACACAGCAGCCCCTCAGCGAACGTAACTCACACTAACTAACCCCCAGGCTCCCTGGGCAATACCTACATCTGCCCTAGCAAGGGATAATCAAAGTTGATTAATGTGATAAATGATTTTGTCTAGACAGGGTCAAGAATTTGAAAGCCTGTTCTGGCCCCCGCAGTCCTGAGATGTGCACAGTAAAGAGTAATTACATGGATTGTGTTGCAACAAAACTTGAACATAGACATTTCCCAACCTGAAGAGTTTATTTTTTGTTTTGCTAATAAAACCTCCGTGCACAACTAAGCTGTTATACATTTTCCCTGGATTTTTATTTTATATCTGTGTACTGCCAACAGAGTTGATTTTAAACCAAAATGGTGAATCTTTTCTTTAATACTTGTTCTTTCACACCAGTCTTCACAAAACTGAAAGCACAGCATGAAATGGACTCTATAGTATCTGCTTTAGGAGATGAGCAAGTGATAAATTACTTGCCTAGGAGGAGATGATGTTATCAATCAAAATGACTTCAGGGTGTAGTGTTTTGAAGTTTTGTTGAGTATTAAATAACAGGTGAAGGGAAGAAGGTATTTCATTTTGAAATCTTAAATCGAAGCCTATTCAATAAAACGAAGCAATGTTAGCCAAGTTGTCACACAAAAAAATCTTCATGACTAGACAGTGTAAATTAAAGCCTTCAAATCAAAATCAGGATGTAAATATTGCTTTGCATTTCTTTTCATAACAAACAATGACACAGTTTGATCTCTTACATAATTTGTTCAAGATTACTTGAAAGGCAGGAGATGAACGCAACTCTGCTGTCCCCTGAAAGTTACAGCTAAGAGCACTTCCTGATTAAATGTTTTACTTTGCATTCTCAGATTCTCCTTTCCAGATTAATTTGTTTTACAAGAACCAATTTCATCTGCTGCTGAAGTATACTGCCAAGCAATGCAAACTCACAGCACTTACTGAAGGCATGACAAGAGACTTGTCCTACAAACCTCCAAAGGGAACTACTGGTGAAATAAGAGTTTGCATATGTGACCATGCATGCCCATCTGGGACAGAACAAACTCCTGCTTATTTCTGTTGCTCAGGGCCTTTCTGTCAAAGGTTTTAAATTGTGCTTTATAGCACAATCTTTGGAATACAGAATAGATGTAGTAGCTTGGCTTGAATTTCTGGTCGAGGGTTAGGATTTTTTGTAGAGGACATAATGTTAGAATGGGGAGAGGGAGCTTGCATTTCAATATGGTCTTTCCCTTACAGTTTTATTCCATACTAAAATCTGTGCTACATAGCAACCTTCTGAGGATGATCCTGATACCATACACAATGCCAATCTATGCTGGGGCTAGGTGAATGGTTTCCTTAGACAGATGACTCAGGCTCCCTGTAGCTGAAATTAAGTCTGATGATCCCCTTGCAAGACCATGGAGCCAGCTGTGACTGGTCAAGAAGAACACTGGGATATATACTTGACACTGTCTCCCACGGCAGTCTTGTATCCAAGCCGGGACATTACAGTCTGGATGAACAGTGGTTAATGGATTGTACTCTACCCGGAGGTCAGTTACAAGCTGACACAGACCCTATACCGGGATTCATCTCGTTCGACACCTTTATAGTTACCTAGACGAGGTGTTAGATGACACTCCTGCCATGTTTATGGATGACACCAAAGTGGTGGGAGTGGACTAAAAAGACACTCTAGACACCTGCTCTGGTCCCAGACAGGCTGGAAAGATGGGCTGACAGAAACCCGATGAAATTCAAGAAGGACAAACACAAAGTCCAGCACCTGAGGAGGCAGGAGTCCCTGAGACGATACAAGCTGGGGACTGCCTGCCTGACTGGGGAGCAGCTTGGCAGAAAGGTCCTGGGGGTCACGGTGCAAAGAAGGCCAACAGCATCCCAGGATGCATTAGTAGGAGCACAGCCCATAGACCAAGGGATGCAATTATCTCGCTGTACTCAGCACTCGTGAGTGCATCTAGATGTGACATCTAGCTTTGGTTTCACAACACAAGGCACACAATGACAAACTGAGGTGAGCTCCAGTAGGAGCCACCACTGTGGCGGCGAGGAGAAACTGAGGGAACTGGGCTTGTTCAACCTAGGCAGGAGATGGCTTTTTTGGGGGGGTAAAACATCAGCCTGCAGAGCCCACAAAGAGGTCATCAAGACCATGGAGTCAGGCTCTTCAGCAGTGCATAGAAGTAGGACAAGAGACAACAGGCATAAATTGAAATCTGGGGCTTTCAGACTGGATATACGGAGAAGCATTTTCATGGTGGGAACAGTCTAGCAGGACAACAACTGAACCAGAGAAGCTGGGCAGTCACTATTTTGGAGAAAACTCAGTGCTTCTTAAGACAAGAGTGGATAAAGCATTGAACAACCTGACCTGACTTCACAGCTGGCCTTGCTTTGAGCAGAGGACTGAACTACAGGCCATTCCATATCCTTTCTGATTGGAATTATCCAGTGACTCTGTAGGAAGGAAGCTCCCCATCCATCTACCAGTAATCCACGGGAAACATCAGCACTGTCGCACCTTCACCCCAGTAGGTAGGTGGAGAATATGAAAGTAAAAGTTTTCACAAAGTTGAGCTCCACTGCAATAAGAAAGAGAATCATGGGCTCTCTGTTGCTTTCTCCCTTTTTTTCTCCACTGTTCATCAGCAGTGCACTATAGAGTGTGCATGTTCAGCAGAAAAATTGAGGGCAGGGGGAGGGGAAGGGAAGATGAGCAAGATCAATTTTTACATCTTTATCCTTTCCTGTGGCCAATAAAATACTGCTCATCTCAGTAGATACACCAGTAAATTTTCAGTTTAGATCTGTATACCAGGAAATGACTCCCATGACATCCTTTGGAGATTATTTCAGGGCTTAAGAGATTTCACACTCTAAGAGTTCCCAAAAATACTCTGACTACATGTTTCCTTTGTCAGCCACATCCTAATATAGTACTAGATAAGTCCTCTGCCTCCAGGCTATTTACACTCCTCAGAGAACTGACGACTGTTATGCCACATAGCCAGTTAGAAAGATCAAGTTCTTTTAATCTTTCCTTACATCCACTCTAACACCAAAAAGTGTTTGTATTTCTTGCCAAAATATGGGGATGGGTTTCCCTTTCTGCAGAGAAGATCCCCGTAACTGTCTGCAGCATAGCAAGTGTCCTCTCATCTGAGTCAGGGTGTAAACGAGCCCATCCAAGTTCTTCGATTCTCTTGCACACAGAACCCCAAACTACAAGTTTTCTTTTCAAGGCTATAACAGTAAGAACTCCAGGAGGCTCTGTCTGTCCTGCCTTCATCAGCCGGACATCAGTGAAAATAGTTTCAGTCACTTGTAGGGTCTTGGATCAAGTCCCAGATCTTAAAGAAAAAAAGCAAGGAGAAAATGAGGCATTAACTTCAAATGCAGCTGCCTGGAATTCCTGCCTTGAAGTGGGAACGGAACATCGTTGAGGGTAGGCAGAAGGCTTTTTTAAATTAAAAATGGGACGAAGAGCATGTTTTAACTTTCTGATTGGAAAAAAGTGCTCTGGAAAATATTTTGTTTTGAAACTGTTTTGAATTAACTTATTTATTCAGTCAAGGGAACATTCTACTCACATTCACCGGAAGAACAAAAACCTGAATGTCACAGTGTTTACTTTGATGGCCTCTTCATAAATTTGAGCTTATTGGTGTCTTTACGCAACATACAATTTCTCAGGCTGTCTCCTAAGTTAAAGAAAACCTAAACTGAGCAATGTGAGGACAGTCAACCCATTCAGGTATTTCACATATATAAAGCATCAGAAGGTTGCGGATTGTGCAACAGCTTTATTCCTTACCGGGAGAAAGTCACCTCCCGACATCACAAAACCATAGCTTTGCACAGGGGAGCTCCCCAAATGCTGCCAGAGCAGGAGGCCTTATACACTGTTCACAATGTGCCAAAACACTTAACCACACCCCATGTCATGCGTGCACAGCGAGAGGAAAGCCTGGTTGCATGTGTTACACGTGCATTACGCTCCTTGGCTGCCCTCCAGCCGGCTGTTTTCGTGTCAGCTAACTCACGCTCAGAAAGTTACACACTCAAAATTCACCCCTACATCCTTCTCTCAGAAGGTCTTACAACCACTCTGTGTTACCATGATAGCCTGGGACTGACTGTTCTTAGCAGGCCTCATATATCACAAGGCTTGTACGGTTTTTCCGGATCGGGTCATTAATTATTTGCTCTGTGACTAATTCTTCTAAAATCAAAACAATGCAAGGCACACATCAAAGAAAAGACATCTCTCTGTCTCCCCAGATGTTTCACTAATGCAGAGGCTAGTATTGTTACAGAATGACTAAGAAGTAGGAAAAGACTCCTTTCTTCTGCTTTTATCTTCAAAATATTCCAATCAGTAGAGCTGAACCAAAATAAAATATTAAAGAAAAGTTAGAAGTGAACTGAAAAGGACATATTGCATTTTTTAATAACAAACCAAACAAACACTGCACTGCTTGCTTTGTAAATCTTATAGAAAAGCTCCTCCTCAGCTCAGGCAGCCTATTTCTTAAAAAACAAAGACAAGCAGAACTAGCTGCAGGCAATGAAGTATAGTAGCATTTGAATTCATGTTTGTATACCCTCTGAAGGAAAAACTCTCTTAAAAGCAACCTAAGGAATTTCCTTAAATGTATTATGGCAACATTTATTCGAGACTTGAAGATTTCGGACATCTTTATTTTTCCTTAAAAACAAACTGGGAAATGCTAAAGAAACAACCCACAGATTGCTGCCAATTTCCAAACAGGATGTTTTTGTTGTTGAGAACTGTAATTAGGAGCATTGACCTTGAAAATGTAAACAAGCCATCCATTACCTCTTCTAATTATTGTTACAAATATTTTTTTCTCTTTATAAACTTGTCTATGTGAGTAGTTTACTGTTCATACTCAGGCAAAGACCAGAACTTCCACAGGACTAAATGTGCTAGCACCCAATGTCACCAGCTAGTTAAAGGGAAAGGAAGAGAGAAGGAGGAGGAAAAAAGTATTTGGTATATGGTTAATGATTTAAAATCATGGTGGCTGTTACCAGCACACAGAAAAAGCAGGACAGAAGAAGCACCCCTACTAGAAATGCATTACAAGTGCTGCTGAAGAAAAACCCATTATCAGGAGAAAACCTTAGGAAGTGCACGGTCTCCTTAGACAGCATGGGGGCAGTTCTGGAGCTTTCCCAACACCTAATCCTGCAGTCAGAAACCTGACACCCGCGTCCTTCCTCACCTTCTGATGTCCAAATTCATTCAGTATTGTGCCCAGCTTCTTTGTGTTGCTGTGAAGTTTATGAGCAGCAATGGCTGGGTTGGGATCCCTCCAGTCAATGGAGAGGCGATGGTACCAGAGGTGCCGACCCTCCTGAATGTGTGCTGACTTGATGCTGGGGTCAAAGCGATGCACCTCGCATCCACTGTTGGCCATGCTGATCTCAAACTGGTTGTCATCGCTGCCTAGCCTACGATAAAAAAGAAAAAATAGATGTAACTACTAATGCAACAAAAAGAACTATTAGTAAGACATTCTGAGGATGAACAATCTTAACCAAAAAATTCAAGCTCAATGCAACATGATTAGAATGAAGAGCTGCTTTTAAGGCAAGAACTAAACCGCATTAAGCCCAGCTGATGACTTACCCGAAGATCTTTTTCATACTTCAGCAGTTTACAATATTGATACAAAAGCAAATTAAACATTGGGATCTTTGTGCTGTCATTATTCATATTTTATATCTATATATATGTATCTCTCTCTATTTTCAATTTGCTTTTTTCTTGACAAGTTTACAATACTTTCCTTAGTCCCTGCTGCATAAACTCCCACTAACCAAGCCGAAAGCAGAAGAGAAAATAAAATTTACACAATACTCTTTTGTAAAAATCTGACATATTTCACAGCACATCTGTCACCTGGTGTTACAAACATGACCCACAATGACCAGTATGAATGAGACACGAGATCCAAATGCCCCTCTTTCTCTGAGGACAGGGAGACACAGATGAAAAAAAGCAAATTCAAAAATAACCACCACAACAGTAGCAGAGTCGTTATATAGACTTAAGAGAAAGATTGCTGCTAATTTGGCGAAGATCACAAAGCAGAAGAAAAATTAATAGCCCTATAGTACAGTAGTATTGTCTCAGACCCCACTTCTGCAAGGAGCAGACGTATTTTACAAGGCTGTGCCATATTCCCACCTCCTACAGCCCAGTGGTTCACGCAGGGTGCACTAAAACTAAAAAAATCTGGTATTTACCATTGCAATCACACATCTGAACCACAGGCCTTCCCTACTCCATAAAATAGGATGTTTTATTCATTCCTGCTCCTCCAAACTTTGCCAAATGTAATTCAAATCATGCACTAAACATTAAACTTAAATAAAATTAAGCTGTTTGATATACACACATGTAGCACTGAGAAGAGAATCAAGATTTTTAAATCAGCACTTCAACCCATTGCACTGGGACTATTCACTAACAGCACAGCCTTTCTCTGTTGCACAGACCATTGCAGGGCAGTATTCCCGGATGTTCTATCAGTCTACCTGCTCCGCTACACTACAGTTATCCTTAAAAACAGCGTGAATCTGAAATAATTTTGGCTATTTGCATCAATACACAAAACGTGATGCTTTTTAAATCATGTCATACACTATGGTATGACATTAGGTCAGCACTAAATGTTTATATAGATGACATACTGGTAAGATAAACTGAATTCAACTCATGAAACAATGTTTGGAAGAGCATACATTTTGGAAGTCACCAATATGCTACGACACTTGCTGTAATACGCAGTGTTAATAAGCACACTGCGACAATACCCTACAAAGTGGTCTTATCCTCCACCATATTCCCTTTTGTATGCCCTGGGAAAGCAGGAGGAGACAAGGTTTGCAAAAATAGCCTAGTGTGCTTTTAAGAACAACCCTATTTCACAGGATTCCAACCCATACAGCTGTGTGGGAGGAAAAGAGAGGAGTTTTCTCTTAATACATTCAACACACATTAGGAGAAATGTTCAGAAGTTAACTAAGTGAATCGACATGTTTGTTTGCATGTAGCTTTCTACAGAAGGGACACTGCTAGACAAAGACCAGTGTAATCCCTTAGGAATGAGAAGCTGGCTAAAAATGAACAACATGGGAATTGTTGGGGACAGTCACAGCATTAGTGATGAGCCTACCAGCCACATGTGTCCGTGACACACTTCTAACCGTACCAGCTGGTACAAGCCAGAGGGCCAGATGCTTTTGGTGCAGACAAACCTCAGGCAGCCTCCAAACAGACTGTTGCTCGTGTGGACTGCAAAGGGAAGCTCACAGTGGTGGAAAACAGGAAAAAAAATACAGATGAGGGTAAAGAAGGGGTTGATATATCTTCTGGCACTCTAGTTAACAGCTCAAATTTATGCCTGAAGACAGACCTAGCCAACAAATCTATAGGAGAGAAAATACAGTCATCTCCAAAGGAACTAGTTTGAAAAATGCCTGGCTCACATGTGATCATGCAAAGGGATAATGCAGCATGAAAAAGCTAAACAAACTAGGTCTCCTAAGAAAGATTTAGTTACTTCAAGAAAGATCTGTTACTTCAAAAGGGATCGTGATTTTAAAAGAAAGGTGTGGAGGTCACAGAAGGCTAGAGAGGCCTTTCCTCACCAGCAGACGAGAGCAGCTGCTGCCTCCATCAACAGCAAAATAAAACATGCCAGAGACACTGACCTGTTTTTCCTGTAAAGGAGGAGGGAGCTCGGTTACAGAGTTCCACGCAGTGCCCTGCAGTGGGGGTAGAGGTGGACTTTCACAGCAGCAGGAACAGCACCTGCGGGGCCGTCTGTCCCGGCTGCGTGCCAGTGCAGGGAAGGGCTCGCTGCTCCCTGCCGGCAGCAGGGCAAGGACGCTGACCCGGGACAGAGCGCAGCACAGCGGGGAGCAGTGTCCCTTGGCTGTTCCCTGCTCCCAGGGTTCACAGAAGGTCATGGTACACAGAGCCTTGCACTCAGAATAAACACGGGCTGCCGCTTGCACTGAATGAAGCATCTCACCGGCCCCTGCATCACCCGGGAGCATAGGGAGCGCCAAGTGGCACAAAAGCTGCTTTGTCTGCTCCAGCACAGCTCTGCTGGACACCTGTAGCTGATTCAGCCTGACAACTGCAGGTACTCCAGCTCCCACAGTGACCACAGGACAGAGCTATAAACACATGCAGGTTGAGGTCCAGCTTTCCTTTCCTCTGTCCCCCCACCTTCTCTTCTTTCCCAAATGAAGATAACTGAGCTCTGCAGCTTGGGGAAAGAAGAAGCACCACCTACCTGGATCCTAAAGTATGCTGCACCTGAAATGGTATTTATACTCTATTGCAGCAAGACTCTTTAAACCTCTACTGGTAAGTTTCTGAAATCCTATTCATTTATGTTATCCCAGCTTGAGTGCCTGCCTGTAGTGTTTGTAACTGATTTAGCTTAATCTAAGCAGATTTAGCACTAATAACTAGAGCTCACTAATGCATATTGCAATTATGTATCACACTGGGAAATCCTGTCCCCCAAGCAAAAACATTGCTGCCTCCCAGTAGTGGAAGCAAGTAATACTAATCTAAAAAGATCCCCAGATGCTTCAGACAGTGCTCGCTCCCATTCACAAGTAACTTCTTCTATAGCATTCAAGGAGGCAAAGCCTAAGCAGCATTATTTATTCCAGTTCTAATGACATATGGATTTAATTCAGGATTCCCAGTAACACTCACACTGAACTTTCACATTTGTCCTCCATCCATCCTCATTTGCTCTTTACGAAGCGTATGAGATAACAAAAATGTTTGAAGAGGATTTTTGTCTTACTCGGAACAAAATTACTTTTCTGTCTGTCATAAACTAAAGGAAGTGATTCTGAAGGGAAGAATCACGCAGTAATGAGCTCCAAAAGCTGCAGAAGAGAAGTGGTGGATAGAAGACTGCTTCTCTCTAACCTCAAGTATTTCCTTTTTATTTTTTTGCTGTTTCATGTGATGCATCATGGTTGGTTACTTACTGCATGTGTGTATCTGATGATTGATAGGAGAGTCAACACAATTTCAATCTCTGCTAAACCCTACTGTTCCATCAGTACAGAAAATCTGGCATTCATGCTCCCTGGACCATACACAAAACAGCACCACATATGAAGCACTGGTATACAAGCACTGGCTCAGTTTTTTTCAAAGCCATTAGCAAAGCATCTCTGTGCTGGTCAGCTTTGTGCCTAATCTGAATTTCCTATCACAGACGAAATCAACTCTGCCTTGTGCCTACTGGCCAGTTCAACAAAAATACTATTCTCAACTCACACTTGATCCGTAACAACAGGGAAAAATGACATTAATACAGGAGCTCAGGCCTAATATTAATGATCAGGCAGTTTGAAGGGTACGGTCTAGATTAATTCCACTGAACTTTGAGTACTTCGCCATGACATCCAAAATCCGCAGCTACATTATCCCAGACTTCCCCTGCAATCAAAGGAAAGCTATTCCTTCCTCCAGAATGCCATTTAGCTTAGCTGATTCTCCACCTGAATGCGCCTGCCTCTCCCTGCTGAGTACTAGAAGGGCCCTCAGGCAATAAGCCAGTAGTAGAGTCAAGCAGGTAAAGTCTGGAACTGAGCGTGGCATAACACAGCGTCTCTCCTAACATTCATAGGAACATGAAAAGCTGAGAAGAAAAATAACCATGTAAACCTATACTTTGCATTAATGGCAGGTAACTATAATCTGAAAAGTATTGCAAAGAACATTCAGAAAGTAAGAGGCAACAGTAGTCAAGAGGAGTCTTTTCTCTGTATACATGATTTGTCTCTAAGGGGCATGTTATTTTTGTGTCACAGAGCAGTGCTGCTGAACAAAACCTAAGAGCACCTCACTCTCTGAGGATCTCTGTCTTTACAGCTCAATATAAACTCAGTGAAATACAAACCCACACAAATTAACCAAAACCACTGCCTTTGACTGCAGGGCACCCTGCATCTTCATGCTAATTGCTGGTGCTACCTGCCATGCAATCACTGAGAAATGCCACCCAGGCACCATTCCTTGCTAGCCACTGTTTGAAGACTCAGAGCAGCAAAACCACAGAAATAAGCTGTGCTGGTTCAAGGGAGATGAAGCCTTTCAATAGACCTCTAGCCTAAAGCGGGCTCCCAGGACAGCAAATACAGTTTTATTAGGCTGCTCTATGTGGTGATCTGTGTGAAACCAGCTCCAGATCCCAGCAACAGTTCTCCTAATGCACCTGTGTGCTGATGGATAAGGTAAAAGGCCAGTGGCCTGATGCACTCTGAGGACTGGCCTCCCTCATCCCCCTGTGAAGCAGAATGTTTTATTAGCAGGGAAACAGGCTGCATGCGTGATTTTGCTAACCGTGAAAGCACTTGTTCTGTGAAGAGTGAGAACTTCAATCTCAAGTGATGTAAACACCATAAACACTGCAAACATTTTAAAGTAAAGCCACAGCTGCCTTTATTACTATCACTTCAGCACATGTCCCCCTGGAGTGTTGAGCAAACACACTCTCATATGGAAATGCACTATTTTGTCCCAGAGGTAGTTAATGAAGTTTTATAAGTAATGCTGCTGATATACCTGGCAATTGAGCAAGTCACCTCTCCTCAAGGAAGATGTTGTAGGCTTCCCAATTCACCTCTTTGATTTCCATCTTCCTTTATACAAACTCCCACTCACAACTCACCATTAAGCAATTTGTTCTCATACCAATATTAGAAAAGCAAAGGAAAATACAGACCCTCAAGAAGAATGGTTTTTCCCCTTAAAAATTAAGTTTACACAAGCACTTCAACACATGAGAAACTTAACTGAACAAAGTTAATATTTTGGAAGATAAGCTTGTTGCAGCCTGTGTTGCATTTAGGGCTTTTTGAAGTTACCTGTCATGAAACAATTTCCTTTCTTTTAATGAGAGCACTTACCCAAGTGAATAGAGACGGCATTGCTTGCTTCTGATTCGATGAATGAGGCTAAACCTCTCGTCAAGACAGATTGACCAGGGCTTTTTTGTGGTTTCAGAGTACCCTTTCAAGCTGTTCAGGTTCATGTGTTCACATGAAATCTGTTGAAATCAAAGGATATTTCATTTTAAGATAAGACCTTTAATTTGTTTTTAATTTGCCTTCTGGGGAAAAAGGGGAAAAAAGAAAAATGTTTGTTGGTTTAATTTAAATCTTATTGTCAATCTGATACATGGCTACAGAGATCTGATGATTTTTTTTCTCTTGTTTGTCTGTTCTGCTTGATGAAATTTCAGGCTTACATAACACTCCAGATAACAATGCAGCTTGAAAAGCAAATAATTAAGCATTAGTACTATAACCAGACTCATTTTTCTACAAGGAAAAGATGTATCAGCATTCACATTTAATTTTTTTTCTTTTCAAACCTGGGAGTGGATTCTGCATTCTGAAAAATGTTAAAATCAAGACTGTAATTACAAGCTGCAGTGTCTCTGCAATGTACACTGTATACCTTACCCACAGTGTCCTGGATCTCAGTTCCAGAAGGGATTTAATCATTACCCCAACACAAGCCCTCTCCAACAACGAAGGGATTTAAGCAAGTGCTTAACTAAACAGAGGAATCATAGCATGCGTGTCTGTGCTGAGCTGGCTTAGACATCTAGAGTCTAAAGCCAGGATAAAAACCCTGCAAAAGGAGAGATAGAGACCCTGCAGGGAGGAACACTCTAAGTCAAAGTCCTTGTACAGACCAAGAAAGCAAAGACTGAATATGCACTGGATCCATCAGAAACCTGGACATGTCAAAAACCACTTAACTGAGGGGTGAAGTCAGCTCTTCCAGCAGCTGAGCAACAGCCTGGAACAGCCAAACCCGCAGTGACTGAGCCAGCAAAGCCAAGGCCCTGGGACTACACCCAATGCAGTCCCTGCCTCCAGCACCAGCCCTGCCTGTCCACCCAGCAGCTCAGGCCAGCATTTCACCCCCAGGACACAACATTTTGCACCATCTTCTTTTCCAGACCCACTCTGGAAGAGGCAAGCACAGAGCTGGAGAGTGCTCCAGCTCTCAGAACTCAGGAGAACTCAGGAGCCAGAGCACAGCAGGCGATGAAGAGACAGCACAATTCAAACAGCTGTCGCCGTAGCAGTGGTAAGGAGGCAAGTGGAAGCTGAAGGAAGAACAAAAGCTGTGGTTCCTTCTGCCCAGGAAAGGCTGCAATGCTCTGCACCAGCATCCACACTTGGTTCTTGAAGGGCTTTTCAAACCACATGCAGCCCAGCCATCAAAGTCAGGTGTGGCAGGGCACAGATTGCAAACGTGCAGGTAAGAAAGCAAACACTGAGAAGAGCTGCAGGAACCCAGCTGAGCCATCATGATGAAAAGTTGTTCTTTGGGCCCAGTACAAGCCCAAGCTGCAGGAACAGGAGCTGACGCTGTCAGAAAGCCAACAATTAAAATGGTGGAAAGGACAGTAGTAGAGACAAAACCAGGTTAAACACCAGCCCTGAACAGACTCTTCTCATCTTGCTCCTTCCTTGCTCTACAGCAGATTGCCCAGGCTCAGTTCTTAGTTTTAGCCAACTAAAAAGCACAGCTCTGGTCCCACCTGGGACCACAGAAATAAAACAATTTCATACAGGGCTGAGAGTGAAAACTGGAACCCAGCCTTTAATGTGGTAGGCACTCTGCACCATGTACCTTACAAAAAGTAAATAAAACTCTCATTCTCTAAGAAGCTTACACTCTGAAAGATGATTACCTGGAGCATTATAAAGAGCTGCACACTGCATCACCAGTTCCCTGCTACTGCTCGGCTCACAATTCCCATGGAAACTTCATAAAAGCTAGTAAAGTATCTCTTCATACTGTTCTCAGGATTCACTAAGTTTCAAGCAATGATTTGCACTGCACCCCACTACCCATTTCCCTTCAGTCACATAACAATCAAGGAATAAATGTCATTGCAATAATAAGCACTAATTTAAGACACAGAAGAATAATGTACTCTCTACAGAAAACCAAGATTCTGCAATGCTGCCACTTAATTGACTCATGGCATTATGAGCCATTACAACAGTCAGAGTTTGGAGCAATTTTAACATCTCTTGCTACTTAACAGTTCTTGCTAAAAAAAATTAAAACCATTCCTGAACCTGCCTTTAGCACCATCATCAGTCTGTTGCATGATTTACTGATGCACTGAGCTCACATCCTGTTCTGGGCTTCTGCTCACTCCTATCACACAAACAAAAGCACAAGAAAGATACTTCTGATCATCAAATACCAGCACCAAAAAAGCTTTTTCTGGCCACAACTTGGCTTTGCTGACAAGGCACCTTCCCACTCCAGCAGTTTGAACCATTCTACACCAATGGCATGGGGCTGAATTCACGCACAGTTATTAGTAGACACTTGCTCAGCAAACAAGGAAAATTATATCCCATGCTCATTTTCATAAGCAGGATCCCATTTTCAGAAGTGCTCACACCAGTCACGGTGTTATCCTGTCAGTTACTAATCTTGCAACATCTGCCAGCTCAGGAACAGGGATTCCTCTCATTTTTTGTTTTCACTTATGCTTATTCCCCCAACCAGGGTCAGTTACTCTGAGAACGAAACTTCTTGATTAGTGTGTCAGAAGCAATAAACTCTCTGTTAATTGATGTCCTTGTAGGCTTTGACCCAACTAGTGGGGTTTTGCAGCATCTGCCAGTGTTTATTAAGTCACTGAGATGAGGGATGTTTTCAAGCTTAATGTGTCTGCCGCAGTCTAAACTTTTGTACAACAAAACAAGCAGCTCTGCACACATCTCTTGCTGTCCTCACGTGCATCATCTTGCTTCCTGCCCTCTCAGTGCTGGCACGAGCGGCAGAGATGTCATTTTATTGAGCATTTAGCCAGGGGTACCCACAAGCTGGAGGATACGTGAACACTCTGCTACCCTCCTTTTTGGAGGTGTTTCAAATTAATCTCGTCTCAGCCTTGAAAGCACTGCATTAACAAAGAATTTCATACGTGAATGACATTTCAGTGATATTGGCACCTGAGGCTTTTTGCTGTTCGTCAGTGTAGGTAATGGTGCTGTTAACTCTGTATTCAAGGGTCAATTGGTGATAGACCTGGGTACAGAAAGCAGCTGTCCTGTTGGAATTGTAGGCATACTGCACCTTTTCCATTCTTTTATTACAGGAAACGCATGTGCAAATGCTGTTGTGCATAAGTGATGCCTCTATTAAGACATGATACCCTAATTTCCATACATGCTGAATGCTGAAAGTATTCATCAACACAATCTGGATTTGGAAATGCCATATTTTAAAAAGCACGTAAACCCACTAATTTTCATGGTTGTTGTTTTTGCCCTGAAAATATATCAAGGTTCTATTGGTATCATTGAAACAACTTGTCCAATTTAGGGTCTGATGCCTTGTTCTCATTTTACTGAGAACCTCAAATGCCTTCTTTTGAAGTAAAATGAGCCTGGTTATCATATTATTGAGAGGTGGAGTGGTTGAATACACTCTCTCGATACAGAGTGCTCTGTATTTTCTGTCTGAGAGGGAGAAAGGGGAGAGAGAGAGAGAGAGAAACACCACATCTAGAATTTCAGTCATACCATATTGTGATAAATAGATGCTATAATATTGGCTTTCCGCGAATGTTAAAACAAGTAATATTTAAGTAGCTTTTGTAATAGTGGCTTTGTTACAAATAGATGCTATATGTATAAGTAGCTTTATGTACCATGTAGCTTTGTTTGGGTGGGGTTGGGGGCTTTTTTTGGTTTTTTTTCTCTTTCTTTTTTCTTTTTTTCTTCTTTTTTCTGTTATCCCTGCTACCAGCGTACCGACTACTGTCTGCAGAAAACACAGAACAAAGCCCACCCCGGGACTAACAAAAACTGACCAAAAGTCATAGCCAAGAAATGCGCATGATACGATAAGATAATATGCGTTGCCAAGAGGCTTATTCCCCCAGCAAGATATACATCTCCTGGTCCGAGGAATTACCAAACTACATTCCAGGCTAAACAGTTCCTGGAAAAAGTTTGAATATGCATTATTGTCTATGAATATGAACTAGGCCAAGGTGTATGTAAGGGGGATCCCCGAAGTAGCAGGTGTGCTCTTGGCTGAGCGCCACAAGCACCCAGCGCTGTGAATTTTGCTTTATTACTTTTTGCCCCTTATTGTCCTTTTATTAAACCTTTCAAATCCTAACAGGAGAGTGAACTTGGTTTTTCACAATATTCTTGTCAGGACACAAAACCATCTGGAAATACATAGCCAGGAAATAAAGCATTCTTTCTAACCTGTGTTTTGGCCTTTATATTCATGTTGACCATCAGTGCTAGGTTAAGCAACTTTAGAAATAAAGCAGTTTTGAAAAAAGTTTGGTAAGCAGTTAATTACTTATCGAGGGAACAACCTCTGCAGGGAGAAGTGTTTTCCACATGGAGACTGAAACGGAAAACCTACCTGAGAAGTGCTAATGTACTTCAGGAATCTTGAGGCCTCGTAGTTGAGGGAAGGGGTTGGACTTGCCCATGGTTGTAGTTCAATGTGCCATCTTACAGTCTGTAAAAAGAGTAAAACAAAAAACACCTTAAAGGCAATGCAAGCATAAATTGCAAGGGCTGATGAACTAAGGAGATTTAATTTCAAACAAAATAGAGTTTCTGGGGGGCTTGTCTACACATATCTACACATGAAAAACATTTCAGAATAAAATAGGGTTTCAGCTACAGTGATAGATCTTTTAACTACGATTTATAATGATCAGCTTTGAAAGCAGGTAATTCAGAAAGGGCTCCTCATCCAGGACACATGTCAACCCATCCAAGACACCCAAGTAAGCTGTGAGAAAAGCATGAAGAAAACCAAAATCTTAGTAACTAAATTCTCTAGCAAAACATCTGAAAACAGTGATATAATTTTAGTTTTATATCATGTATCTCTGCTTGAATGTCCACTGAAACAAGAACTTGGATTGCAAGCATGAATCACCAAAGGAATGCCCTGCAAGCAGTCTCTTTTCTTTTTTAAGATCTAGATTATATTGTAAAGCAAGCTTCTTGTGGGCTTTGAGAAAAGTCCTCTTCCTCTCCCACGCTCGCCTGATGAGCTACACCAGAATTCTTTGTTTCCCTAAAATGACATAAATGTGGCTGCCTGTAGCCCTATCACTCCTTGTTTTCATAGCCCCAAGGAAGTAGCTTTGGTGGATGCTGTCTGCACTCCCTGCAAGGCCCCTCAGTTCTGAACCTCAGGGATCCTGTCAGCTTTTCCAGACACACTTCCCACATAGACAGAGTGGGACAGAAAAGGTCTTTCAGACACGTGCTTGCAGAGCAACAGGGCTCTGTGCTCCCATCTGCGCCACCTTCTCCCAATTCTGCCCGCTGTCATTCTGGGAAGTTTAGACTTGTCATCTCTTGCCCTCAAGTAGATAAAAATACAAGCACGGTGTTGAGCTGTACTAAATTAAGATTGATTCCTTGTGTCTTTTCATCTTCAGGCACCATAACTCACTTCTATGACTGAGCAGGTAGTATCAAGCTTCCCTTTAATCATCCTCAATTAACTGAGCTTCCATAATGGACAGGATGGGGTTTCTCCCTCAAAGGCTCATGCTGACATTCAATAAAACACAATTAGAAACTCCACTTGGGATTCCCACAGGACTTTATTTCAAATGAAACTCCGGAAAACATACAGGAAATAGCAAATAGCTGGAGAAGATGGAGGCAGATCGGTGAGGTGAGGCGCTGAGCCCCCAGACAGGACTGGTCTGTGGCACCAGGAGAAGAGCCAGCACGGTGACAGCAAGGATCCTCTGATGCCAGAGAGGAATGTTGGAAAGAGAAAGAGAAGACAAAACTAGAAAAGAAATATTATTAAAGAGGACCACCTGACCAGATGGAGTTTGCTTTGAGCTGATATCATGAATTGATATTTTTGCAGCCTAAGTAAACATAGTCTAGACTGAATGTTAGCCAGGAGGTCTGTATGAGGTTTATTGTTCCTTTAGGGGTTCTTCTTCAGGTTTGGTTTTTGGTTTTTTTTTACGGTAAAGAGATGCTGAAAAGGACATTTGAGATTGTTTTTCTCCCCCAGAAGCAGACAAAAGTAGCATTTCTCACCCTGAAACTTCCTGCCTGCAGCAAACTTGGACTCCTACACTCTGCACAGCATGAGGTTGGAAGCAAGCTAGCGAGCAAGCTCTGCAGCAGCACGTCCCCCTGACCTCTGCTTGCAGCAGGCAGCCTGCAAACAGCGAACAGCAGGAGGATAGGTGCACACCAGGGAGGGAAATGCGTGTAATCTTTCAGAATGAGTCACAGTTCACACGGCTGAATAACGTTTGCAATGACAGGAATGCTGCCGTTTCAACAGGCTTGGAAGCTGAAATGAAAATGAAGACTGACAATCATTTTCAGGAAATAAAAAAAGAAAAAAAAGATCAAAAACAACCTCCAAAACAAACAAACAAAAAACAAAACCAAACCTAAAAACACCAACCACCCTGTAGATGCCTACACATTTGCGCCCAGTTATTCTGAAATCTATTTGTGAGAAGTAGCTCATTAAGTAGAAGAATTGCAGGGTGACCATTGTGGCACTATTCAGCAAGAATTCCCTCTGCACAGAGTTGACAGGGAAGAAAAAAAAAAATCTCTATAATGAACCACGTGAATGAGGTTCTTTTTCAGCAGAGTGCAATATCCAACAGCCATTGCAGCCTACACTCGTGTTCTTAATATCTTAAAGACAATAAACTGCCTTCCCACTGACTCCAAACTATCGATAAACACATGACAAAGAAATAAAAACCCCAGTGATTTAACAACGCAGTTTCACAAAAAAAAAAAAAAAACCAAAAAAAACCCCGGAAAAAACAGATCAAACTTTTATACAGTTCTTTAAATTTAGGAGCACTACATAAATGCTACTTTTGTGACAGAGATCAGACCTGGGGCTCCCGTCTGACGGCAATGGTTTTGAATAGGTTCTCAAACTTCACACTTGGTCCCTGGCTCCTTAGGAAGCAACGCCTATTTCCATTCACTAACGAATACATTAGAGAGGCCTGTTCCTAACACCTACTAAACACCCCTGCAGGGCCCTTCAATAGCTGCCTCACAAAGAGATTCACAGACAATGAATGGGCGTGAAAATCCAACACATCTCTTGGACCGGGTGCACGCCCCCAGCGGGTAACTCACAAATGTCGTTCTGGGTATGTTCAGGACTCAGAAAATATCGAGCCATTCCATAGGTACATTGGTAGCCTTCATTTTCCAGGTAATTGTCAGCCGGTTCCTTAGTGTTTCCATGTGAGCTTTCTCAAACAAACTCTCGAGATAAGATGTACCCAGACCCTGTGGACCAACTGCTTTGTGAAAATCAGGCTTACTCCTGACAGACAAATGACCCTTATTTGAGGAGTGTTTCCCCCTCTTGACTTTGCAATTTTATTTACGCAGAGCGAACCTGACTGTGGCGTCATGGCTTGGATTTGCTCACCTGTGTAGTGGAAACCTCTAGAGCGACCGAGAGCAGGTCCCAGTGGCTGCTGTACTAAACAGGCTGAGGAGCAGCTCCTTTCTCAGGGGGCTTTACAGCAAGAGGAGCAGAGGAGCTGTTACAGTCCACATTACACAGTTCTGGATATGAAATTCAGACAGACCTCACCAGGGTCGGCCAGGAGGAGCCAGAAAATGGGTTCAGACATTCTGCATTTCTGCCTATCCCCACGGGTGTGCTATCTCCCTAGGGTAAGGACTCATCCAACCAAACACCACGACTGTGTTTCCCAAACATCAACATATCCATATTCCACAATATAAAGAGATGATAGTACCTGGAAAGCTACAATGCCACTTAAGAAATACTATACTGAACATCTTGAAGAATCCCTCTATATACAGCTTCACATACAGACACATTAACTGAAATTAGAATTATAACAAAAATCAACCTTCAGCAAGGCTTTATCACAAGCACTGGTCAGACACTGACTTCAGCTGCTCCAGAAGGGTAATGGACATCCAGAAACTGTTATTCAGAGTGATGTCTAAATATTCACCACGTGAGGTAATTACAGAGTAAAGAAAATTTTAAGGCAATGCAATTACTTTTTTAGAAAAACTTGGAAGCATTTGAAGGTCTGATGTTTTCCCCAGGTACTTCACACTTAAGGATAAGGACTGATATTTCCTTCAGACCAATCTGACAATAACCTGCAGAGGCTTCTCTCTGGAGACCACTTCTTTCTAGATTTCTCTACCTCAGCCATCTGTGATAGTCATCTGATAATCCCTCAATAACCTGTAGCATATATGCAACATACATTTAAAGGGCTGTCATTTAAAATCTGTCCTAAAAATCTGAAATCTTAATATAAAATTTAAATCAAAATATGCAAACCAGCAAGTCTAAAATTGTAGATCTGCAAAATGTCTGGCTTTTCTCACCTAAACTTACACAGAAATCATTAAATTCTTTCCAGACCAATCCTAGTTTCAGTGCACTAATTCAAAAAGCCCAACTCCTCCCTTTCCTTCTGCTTACATTTGAAAGGGAATTAGTAAGTTTTTCATATTTCCATCTTTTTTAACTCAATAACTAGGCTTTTTCCCTTTTTAATCTCCTCCCTTTTTAGCAAGCAATTAAAATACAGAAACATATTAGCCATTTCTAGAAACAAAAATTTTGGAATTCCATTGCCCTGCCAAGCAGTCTGTTGCTTCCAAAGAAGAAACAGAAGACTTGTCAATATATACACAGATGTCTTAAGCAAATCCTTTGATTAAAGCATGCAACAATAATTTTTTACATCAGAGGCAGGATCACATGTGAGTGGAAATAATTTGTGGCAGTAAATTCCATCGAGAACCATAAATATTTGCTAGCCATAGAAACAAATGACATACACATCTTCACCTCCAACCATTCTGTCTGTACCCTGTGTACCACCACACCCAGCCTTGTGGAAGGGCACAGTAGAACAGAACTTGCTTGTGCGTGAAATTTTGCAGGGATTTTGTCAGTTTGAAATGCAGTGCGTGGGATTCAAATGGCAAAACTTCAGATATCTACATGTCAAATTTACTGGACTGCATTCCTGAAGGCTTGCCCTTCTGAGAATAGATTGTCACCAGATATGATTTACAGAGCTTGGACATAATTTTATTCGAGGTCCCTCCGGGACACCTGAGGCCTTAAGAATATTATTTTGTAGTGGTCTTATTATTTGGGGTTTTACCCTCAATTCAAAGGACCCTAAATAGTGAAGGCTGTGTGTTGCAGCCCACTCAAGTCCTAGCTTTGCAGGACATGCCAGCCTGCCTCACGAGGGACACGCAACATGTGCGAAGCCTGCTAAGACGAGTGGGAGGGCTGTGAGGGTGGAGGCAGCCAAACCTGGCTTGCTGCTCCTCTTGCTGACATCACGGAGCAGCTCCAGCAGCAAAGAATCCCTCACGAACACCCACATTTAGTTTCAGAGGCAATTAGCTGGTTGACTCCAAGGGAGAACCAGGAGGGAAGAAACACTCCTGCAGTGCGGACAGCCACCGACGAAGCTCCTGCAGTGGGCTGGGGAGCCAAGTTATTAGACAGGACAGATGAGGCAGATGGGCTCTTTCAGGGACTGATTCATCTCACCATACTGCAGACATCTAAAACAAGTATGATGAGTCAAGCACTGGAAAAGTCCATGTCTCTCCATGACCTGCAAAGGAAGCCTGAAAGATGGGCTCAGGCACACCCACACCACAGACCCTCAACATCACAGAGGAGAAAGCCCAGACCAGACATTCACATATACCATGCTGCAGAAAAACATGTATTTCAGAGGGCTGAGACTGCTCTTCAGCTGTGAGCCTAAAGCAAAATTTAGTTGCACTTTATTCTTCAGCAAGGTTGAGTAATTATAAATGTTTTATGTTTTGAGCAGCAATACGTGGCACAAGTAAAAAACTCCACCTCAAAGCGGAGGTATCAGTAGGAAAGAACATATATGCCTTCAGCCTTGGCAAAGACCTCCTTGAGAAAGGTCAGTTTATACACTCCCCTTTAACTAAATGTAACCAGTACCACAAGGGGTCATAAGACATAAGCTCATAAAAACATGCTACCTTACATCGTTAATTTAGAAGTAGCAGGGACATGCACAGGCTCAGTAAGCTGTAATTTAAAATACAGGCTTACAAAGTGAACTGACTCACATTTAAAGCTTTGAGTAAATTAAATTCTAACACAACTGGGTTTATAGATACTCCATCCCTACATGTCTGAACTGTTTCTTTCCTTTTTTTTTCTTTTATATTACTATTATTTTCTTTTTTTTCTTTGCAATTTGGCTTTCTTAAACATACGAAGTTTTCTCTTAAGAAACCATAGTGCAGAACTTGCTATGTACTCCTTCTCTGCATGTGTGTGCCTGTATTGAGAGAAAAGCAGTGGATTCCCTCTGAGGCATCAGGCATTGAGGGTATCATAGCGAAATGCAGCTGACACCTAGTTCAGCAGCCACCTAAACTGAGAATTTCCACTCCAAGTGGGAAACTTCCACATGTTGCACAAATTCCATGATGAACCGAAAAAAAAATTACTACAAGAAATCTATTTCCCCATGTTTTTTCTTCTCTGAGTTTATCTAAGGCAGAGGCATCTCTGACACCACTGCACATTGTGTACATGGCCTTCTCTATACCCAGTCACCACACGGCTGCAGTGGAACGAAGGAGTCCTTCTCACATGCAGACTCCAGAGCTATAAAATCTGTAGTGTGTTACAGAATCACAGAATGGTTTGGGTTGGAAAGGACCTTTAAATATCACCGAGTACAAGCCACTTCCATGGAGCACACCTTCTACTAGATCAGGTTGCCCAAAGTAAACAGTATCACCCCTAGTATAGACTCTTCACAGATACCACTCATTACTGGTTTTCACTTATAAATTGAGCTATTGACTATAACAAATTCCTTATCCATCTATCAGTCCATCCAGCAAATCTGTATCTCTCCAATTCAGAGGTAGGAATGATGTGGGGAGTCACATCAATGGCCTCATAGGTAGATGATATCCATAGCTCTCACCCTGTTCACTGGCGCAGTCACTCCACCCTAACAAGGTCACTAGATTAGTCAGGCACAACTTGCCCTTGGTGAGCCACACAGGTTGGCTGTGCCTGAACAACTGCCTGTCCTCAGCATGTTTTAACATATCTTCCAGGAGGATCCGTTCCATGATCTTATGCAAAGATTTGATGTCAGAACATTAGGCCGAGGAACAATAACTTCTTGCCAAGATAAGTAAGCAACGTGCCAC
This sequence comes from Atrichornis clamosus, assembly GCA_013400975.1. Classification (NCBI taxonomy): domain Eukaryota; kingdom Metazoa; phylum Chordata; class Aves; order Passeriformes; family Menuridae; genus Atrichornis; species Atrichornis clamosus. The sequence goes on from WBMZ01002801.1 coordinate 163,172, forward strand.
ACATACAGTCAGGCTTTCCCACGTAGGAAGGCTGCTCAAGAAAGTAAATCCTGCCTATGGAAACCAGTCCCATAATAAGGGCACTTTCTGCATTAAAGAATGTGTGTCTTCAATTTAAATGGGTTTCCAACATGACCTGTATATGAAGAATTCTATGTCTAGACGTGTGTGTTTTACATTATTGAAGAGGGAATTTCTAGAATGTGCTTAACTCTCCCCTAGCTCCTCACTCTCTGTGCATCATCTCCTCCAAGCCTCTGCAGCGCAGCACACATTTGTCTGCCTGGTAGCAGGATGGGAGTGCTGCAAGAGTCAAATTTGGAAGCTCCAAACATCACCCAGAGGGCTCCACTTGAGAGCAGTTTATCAGCACTTGCTTCACAAGGCTGCAGTTTGCACTGTAAGTAAAACACCGAGACTTAGCAGGGAAAAGGAAAAAAGCAAAGCTTTACATTAAAATTAAGAAAACTATTTTCTGACTTCATTTCTCATTAGAAAAGCCCTGAGTCACTGCATGGTTATTGAAACCAAGTCTCTACTCTCTTAGAGCAAATCAGTCTGAACATGCATACGTAACAACGCCTGAAAAGGCAGCAATCACCATGCATTTCACCTCTGCTTTCCTTTTGTTAATAGGGATGTTTACTTTCTGCTCCTTTTGCTTCTCATTTCCCATCTGATGGTATGAAACCGAGCCACACGCATATAAATTATTGCTCGGGGGGGAACTGCTGCCCTCACCTGCAGGTGAGTTGCACAGCGCCCTCCATGCAAAACACCAACAACTTCAATGCCTTGGGGGGTTCTGTGTTTCACACACAAAGCCCAAACTCAAGCTCTCTTCAACTCTACTTTTACGTTTGTGTCTTTTCCCCTAAATAAGTGTCTCCTAAGAAAAGTATGTGCAGGAAAAAGGATGCTTGCCGCTGACTGCAAATGACAGAATTTACATCGCTTTAAGAATCAAGAAACGGCTTTGGAAAAATAAAGTGCGCCTTCCAAAATTAACATGACAAAGCCTGATCTGTAGAGGAACTGAGGTGAATAATGCTCCATTGAATTCAAATCACAACCATGACTTCCACAGGAAATGGGTATTGGGAACTTGCTTGCCAGGTTTACATTAGCCACTGTGGACACCCCTGTAAATTCACCATCACCCTGAGTCCAGGTTTGGGACTTACAGCAAGCATGGGTTTCAGAAGACTTGCCAAAATATTAATTTGTAGGTACTTAGGAATTCAGAAAGCATTGCATCTAATTTATTATTTACACAGGATAACTACCACTCTTTGCTACCTCTGAGGAATAAATCCACTGCAACCAAAGGATCTGGGAGCTGCTGAGGTAGGAAAGGGCAGAGCTGCACCGGGGAACCTCTCCTCAGACCTTCAAAGGTCACCAAAGACTAACAGCTCTGCCATTGGAAATCCCAGCAACATATGGGACAAATACACATTTATTAAAAGAGAGATTGATTTTGCTCTAAGACATACCGATTTGAAAACAGTCAAGTGAGACTTCTTTGCTATGGTTATAAAATAAAATAAATAAATTGGGCAGCAGCGTTCCAGAGCTATCCAGAGGCTGACAGCATGATAATATATCTAATGGAGAAAAAACCAGGAGCCAGAACAGAGTGAAATTTATGGTCGTAAATTCTCAAAACTGCTTAAGTAGCTCAATCAGCTGAATTCCTTCCAGTGCCCACATGCCTTTGCCAACATTTAAGGATAACAGCAAGAAACAGACACAGCAACTTCTGGTCACTGCTTGTCAAATTCAGACTTCTGCTAAGCAGAGGCAAGACCGTGGTTTCAGCCTATATTCAGAACTGCTTTAGATGAAGTCCTCTGAGAAAATATAGAGACATCATAATCCATACAATAAGGGCAAAAAAGCTATTTTCCTCTAGGTTGACCTCACTGCAATATACAAACCACAGCATACAACAACCAGAATTCATCAATAAATACTCAGCTAGCCAGATAAGCTGAGCTTATTTTGTGCAAATTCCAGCACTCTAACTGTGATTTATAGGTAGGGATGCCTCTGGCAGCCTATCCACTGACTTCAGAGCCTCTGCCTGAGGCTAAGAACTTGGGAAGAAGGTGCTTTAGAGTAAAACCAATGCTTTCACACACATAGGATCATTTCACACTTGTGCAGCTTTCTCTCTCATGCAAGTGGAATGCAAATGTCTAAAGAGAAATGGTCCACCACACCTTCTAGGCTAAAGGGAGGTATGAAGCGTCAGAAAACTCCTTCCTCTTCATCCTTCCCTCCTGGGTTAAGTACCAGGATGACCTTCTGTGCCCAGGGAGCAGGAGAGGGCAGTATTTGTCATTAGACATTTATAATCTCATAAAGTAAGTAAACATTACGCCTTACCCATGGATAAACCAAAAGGCTGAGTAACTTCTACGGATGTTTAGATTTCACAGTGTAAAACCCTAAGATAAGATAAAAAAAATTTATAGCAGGTACCTAGGGTACTGTTCCTTCAACCCATCAGTTCATTTTATCGTACTGGGATTTTCTGGATAGCCAGGGAAGACTCAAAAAGCCAAATTTCACTTTTTTCTTCTTTAACTCCTTATTTCATAAAAGTTAGTAAAACCAGATAATGGAGCTTCACAGAATTAAATATACACTAGCTTTAAACATACTCCCTTCCTTGTTTTTAATGTGATTATGGATTACTGCTCTTAGTAAGATATGTAGAAGTCTTCCAAATAAAACAAAACAGTGTGTTGGACAATTAGTTGCTTGTGTCTAGAAAGGGAACAATATCTGGCTTGCAAATTGTTAGGATTTTAAGTACAAGGTGATACGTTTATTTTCCAATTTATAAAGAAGAAAATCAAGCCCATTTCAAAGCATGTAAATTTGAAATATTTTTTGTTCAGACAAGTATAGACCCAGGTATAATAAGCCCATGGAGGATGGGCTTGGGCAAATATGCACCATCCCCTTTAGTTAAGGATATTTTCCAATGTTTTATCATTAATTCTGAGCATTATACAGATACAGCACTGAAAAGCTACACGGTTTGACCCTGAACTCATGATGCACCCAGAATTCCCACAGATTTCATGATGAATAATAATTGCAAGATCAAACCATTAATCAAGACATCTAATGAAGAAGAAACACATCAGCTCAGCAGCAGCCAATTGACACATAATTGCTTCTTGTTTAATTTTCTCAAAAGAGGAAGGGAAAAGGAACAAGACGTTGTTGCTTTGTTCTATTCAAGACGAAAAAAAGTGCACCTCTTTAAAAGTTTCAGTGATACAGAAAAACCATGAGGAAAGCCCAAAACCAAACAGGGCACCAGTACTAACAAATTGTATTGTTCCTTTGGTTTTTTTCCAGACAGCTCCTACGCCGTGGCATTTATCTATAGGATAAATTTCACTCCTCCACTACTGCTGTCCCCTCTGCAGGGAGCAGGAAAGATTTGAAACTGATTCCTAACATTTTTAGGCTTCTAAGTGGCAGATAATTTTTGACATTACATGCCATATCAACAGACATTACCATCTCTTCCCCCTAGCATTTTCAAACAGTGTCTCTTTGTAAAATATGAAAGAGGATGCTAAATAAAGGGCACTGACTTTGAAGCTCCCAGTTGATTATTTGACTTAGCTAGCTGCTAGGAGAGGAATGAGGAAGAGAGCTGGGGACGGATGAAGCAAAGCAGGGAGGAGGACAAAGCAGCTACAGCAGCTCTGTGATGGCAACGTTTGATGGTTCTAACACCATTTCCAAATGCAGACATTTCCCAACGAGGTCCCCACCTTGGCACATCACTGATACTTGTTTCTCTGCTGTAATTTTGCCTAACCTTATTTTCCCCAGCAGACCACCCTATCTCACACATACACACACACATACACATTAAAAACGTGATCCTACCTCATCAAAACTAGTAGCAAGAACGCAAAGTGCATCCACTATTTTAGCAGTATCTCTGAGACAGACGAGTTGCCTGCCTGGCTCTTTGCAGCCCTTTCCTTGCTAAGGCCCATAAACCTTGCCTTCCACACACCAAGAAGGTTTCAATTCCTTCAGTTTGCAGAAGCCACAAAGTCAGTCCTGGAAACAACACAGAATTTTGTCTCTTCCAGAAGAACTTACAGCACTGCACCTGAAGCTGCACCTGAAATCTATCAGACAGTGGGACCAAAAGTAAACTTCAGTGGGTCACTCGTTAAAATGAGCAGTTGGTTAGCTCTTTCTGCAACAAGCATGCAAACCCAGAGGTTCTCCATGTAAAATCTGAAGTAGTTGGCTTGACCTGACAGTCCTAAGAGAGTTCAAAAGCCAGCGGCTCACAAGTCCTCCTGGTTCTAGATTCCCAGAGACAAGTGAAGACCCCACTGCGTGACGGGGTGAGGTGGCATCAGGATTGATGTTCCTCACAAGTACCCCAGATTTGGGATTTGCAAAGCCAGAACAGTTCTGTGATACTGACTTTCAAAGAACTCTGCAAAGCCATTTTGTTCCAGTTTGCAAAGTATATGGAGAAGACTTTGCTGCAAAGCAAATATCTGTGTGTGTGCTAACAGTTGCTGAAACTACTACATTTATCATTACACAAAGACGTGTCAGGGTGGACAGAAATCACAGGACTATTTTTTAAATATTGCAAAAAAGTAATAAGAGAGCAAAATAATCACCAAGGGGTTCCCCCAGAACCACACCCAGGACTTGTACTCTTCAAGGGGTCAGCAGTGGCCACAGGACACCCCATCCAAGCATTCTCTGGCAGTGGAGTCCATGAGCATCTCACAGCCAGAGTCTTTCCTGGTGGCACCCGAGCTTGATGGCACATTCAAAAGCAAGACTACTGAAGATGGAAGAGAAGATCAAATGGGGAAAAAAGTGCCACTGAAAATCCAAATCGTTCCACTTAGATTGCGTAAACAGTTGGGAACATTTCCACCATCTCCTGCTTAAATTGACCCAGTTGTTGCCATAAGAGCAAGTTCAAATCACGGCTTTCATCTGTCTGCTACCCTAGGTGTCAGTCCATTCGTGCACATGGTTTCTATTACCCTTAGAGATTTGCCATCTCAAACTAGGGAAGTGCATCAGTTTTGTAGGCAAAGATACCAACATAAACAACATTACGGTGATTGCACTCATGTTACAGATTCCAGGATATATATGCTATATACCACAACTGAAAGAAAAATTAAATCAAAGGAAAATTAAATTTTCCCCCTCTTTTACTTGTTCCACTGAACTACAGGTCATTTGATCTTAGACTTACAAACATGGAAGGGTTCTGGACAACGTTTCAGCATACACAAAAGTATCTTGGTGCATATCTGCTAGATACAAAAACACTCACGTTGATTAAATGACTCACATCCACTGCACACAGCTCTGGAGCACTGAACAGCTGTCCAAGACAAATTCAGCTTAAAGTTAATATTAGAACAAGTGATAAGACTGGGCTGCTGGGGATGCCATCGAAGATTAGTGGTGGTTCACACAGGCTTTCTCACTTATGTGTCAAATCTTTTATCTAAGCTGTGCCACAAGTGGCAGCCATCACTGCCAGGCTGCAAGAGGACAGTCTGATCTACCACAACCAAACTGCTTGAGTGAAGGCTGAAAGTCCCTCACTAATGCCACCTAAATCACCAAATTCTACATCTGTTTTGTAAGAAGCGATGATGCACTCATCATGCCACCTGTAAGAGACTGCCAGGCAGCTGTAATAGCTGTGCTTTTGTTCTTCACTGCAGGATTTCAGTACTGTGCCCCTTGCCAGGGACCGCTGGAGTTCTGCTCTGGGCTCACACCAAAGATCCACCACCTCAGCCTGAACCGTGGCCACAGCTCAGTGAAAGCAGCCTGAGAGAGATGTCTGGCATGCTGGCACCTACCGTGCAGCCCCCGAGCAGACACACGTCTCTGTTAACTGCCTGGCTGGCTGGGTAAATGCTGATGTGAATTGACTGAATGAACTGGCATGAAGACCTTACTAGCAATGAAGTTAAACACTTGTCTCTTAAGAAGGCAGATAAAGGTTAGAGATGTAAAGTAAAAGCCCTAGGGCTATCTGGGAGAATTTTTACCTGTCCAAAATCTCTCTTCCTGGGCTTTTCTCTCTCCAGAGAAGGAAATTTTAGAAAAGAATAAAGAAAGTTGGGCTGCCTTGAGAGCTGCTTGAGCAAGGAAAGCCGTGTGCCCTCAAAACTGTCCCCACTTCTTATTTCAAAACATGAAACGTGACAAAAGATCATTTTTGGCACTATCTGTGCCACTGCTACTGGGCAATATAGGTCGCTTGGCCCCCACAGGAGTCCCATTAAACAGTTTGAGCTGAAGACAGCAAACAGGAATGGATCAGTATGGGTTGTTCTGCACTTGCTACTGCTGTCATAAAGGATTCACATTTTTTACAAGGCCTGTGGACTGTCTCTCTGGGTCCACAGAAACGATGGCACAACAGTAATGGCCATCACAGAGCAAGGCATCTGCTGAATAAATTATCACCTTGATCCTTGGGTCCCTTAGAAAAGAAAGCTTAAACAACCAGATCTATTTTTAATGTGCCACTGCTATCTAGAAAAAAAATATTCTTTTGTCTTTATATGCCAAAAGAAAGCCTTGAGTAGGTACTTGAAATATTTTGAAGGAAATCTATGTTATTGGATATAAAAAGTCTCATAATGCTGTAATGACTTTCTGAAGAATAATATTCTCCATCTGCTTCTCAAAAATTAATGAAGGAAGAACTATTTCAGGTAATAAAAAGTGTGAAAAAATCAAGGTTATTCTGAGTGATCATTTACCTCACAAGCTTGCAAGTGACATCACTGTCAGGGAAAACATTATTGTCTCCTCTTTATGGTATACTAGAAACATATTTCATCTGCAGTTAAAATACAGTGAAAGTCTAGTGTTGCTCTTACCTGGCTACTTGGAGAAGGATTTCTGTGTTTGGGTACCTTCTGGTAACTCAGCTGTCCCTGTTTACAGGCAGAGCTGGCTGACTCCCCTCAGATTTGGTTATCTGCTGATGAAAACTGCATTCAATAACAGTTGATTCTTTTCCTCCAAACACAATAACCTCCAATAACCTCCCTCAGTCTGTGCTATTAGTCTGAATATTTGAGCAAAAACAGACAAAGGCTGTTCCCCAGGTATTAGCAGACTGAAGCCATAAACTCCTATCTTGTGCTAATCTTACAAGATAAGCTACTTTGTGTTGGTTTTAATTTGCTAAGAGACCTCCAAGTGTTGTAGAGAAAAACCTTGTCCACTAGTGTCCCTTCCCCTGGGGTCCACTAAGAACAATTATGGTGGGGTCTGGTCTCTCTAGTGAGGTATTAAGCCAGGGCAAAGACTGCTTACTATAGTCTTTAAAGACCCCATTACCTCTTTTTATTTCATTGATGTTAGATCACTGTTCATGCTAAATTCCAGTTTGGCTAACCACACTGTACCTGCCAGATTGCTTCTCTAATTGCACAGCAGGTAAATGTAGCCAGAGGGACCTCAGGAGGTTGCCCTGAAGCAGAGTGAAAAAGAGGCCTAGATCTTCCTTGTGTGGATACCCAAAGTTCACATTTTTCTAGGGAACCTTTCCATCCCTTACCAACTACAGAATTTAAAGATTTTCCTAATATCTTACCTGAAAATCAAGCCAGTTACTTCTTGTCCTACTTGCAGTGGACCTAGGGAACACTCTGACATTATGTCCTTCAAAAAAAGGGGTTTTTTTCAGTTTGAAGAGTTTTGGCACATTCCTTCAAATCCTACTTTTCCCTAATGAAAACAAGTACCCGTTCTGCAGGCTGTCGCTGCAGGCTTGCCTTCCTGAACCTCTTAACACCTTTTTCTTCTCAATGAGACTCTCTCCAGCTTTCCCTACTTGTTAAAGGAGATGCCCAGAAGTAGAACACTCAGAGGAAGAATCGATGTCCAGCTGTTCGCCTTCGCACTCCTCTGCAACAGCATCCCATGTGCCACTCACGTCCGACAAAGCCAGGACACCACGCACTCCTCGACACCGCACTTAGAGAACAGCACTGCACAATGTCAAGTTCGTCGTGCCTGGGACACAGGCGGAGAGACCGGAATATTCCGTGGAGATGCCAGAGGCTGCCGAAACCCATGCAGCTCCCTGGGTTTGGCTCAGCCAGGGCAAACCCGCTCCTTCAAACACAGCCCGGTGTGACTCACTGCACAGCTCCCAAAGCCCTGTCGTGTTAAACTCTGCTGTAATCTTCAAACACTGCTCCAGGCGCACAGAGGGAATAAACTTATAAAAGTCCAAACCCAAAACAGACAAGTTATTACGCCACGGGATGTGGAAAGATGGATGAATAAATTTAACTTCAGAAAGACAGACGGATAAATTTAACTTCAGAATAACCAAGTTTTCTCCCAAAATTTTGGCTCTGGCTCATCAAGAGGCAGAGTAACTTCCTATTCAAGTAGTATCCAAAATTTAGCATACTTTTAAAGATGTGAAGTCAGATTGAAAACACTATACATGCAAATAAGCAATGAAAACATTTGATATATATATTTTAAACAGATTTCTAGAAGAATTAAAAACAACTCTTGGCATAAACTCTACATATCTCTGACATAAATATAACTGGCATTGCCATTCTAAAGTTAAAAACCAAATGTAAATTTAAGTAAAATATTAGCAATGGTGTAATGATAAATTGAATGAGATTATTTTGAACCTGCCACTTTACTGCCAGTTATGCCACATAATTTCAAAGCTACCACTCCAAAATAATTTGCAGAAAATTAAAGATGAGACTGTTATCAGTCATCACTGCAGAGAAGTAGTAACCTCTCAGAAATAATTCCTGTTTAAAGAAAAACAAAACCTTCAATCCAACATGAAACAGCAAAAGACAATTAGTCTGCATTTATAATGAACAAAAAGACAAATGTATACATGTGCAAGTAATGCTAGAAAAATATAATCTCATAAGATTTTTTGGTTTTAGGCAATAGTACATCATGCTTCAAAATATAATACCAGAAAAAATATAAATGGGCCCAGCAGCAAAATCTCTTTGATTTTAATCACTGAAGGTAAACACTTTTATATTCCTAGAGATGAGATGAAAGAGCATCCAAAATAACATCAGGTTAACTTTAGCAGTGAACCACACTCCCCACCTCCATGGAAATAAAACTGCCCACAAGGCAAGGAATTCCAACTTTTCTTAACCAGACTCTCGAAGAGGACTCCTCCCAAATTCAGTGCAGAAGAGCCAACATAACCTTGTTATTGCAATTAGTGACAAGAATTTGCTCTTATTTCAAATTCCAAATGCAATAGTTTGTTTTTCGTTTGCCATGGCACCCTGGAATAACCTTTTAAAACTCACCTCACACCTCTGCAGCACTGTGTGGGTGCAGACCTTGTTAACACCTATTGCAAGAGCATGGACACCTGGCAGAATCTGTGTGTTTCCATGTAGCTGGAGTTTTTATCTGCTGCATGTCAGTGCTTAACACATGCAGAGCTTAGAATCACAGTTTATAAACAGAATAGGACATATTATTAGCAAAAACGCAGTTTTAAGTGCTTCCACCAAAACATAAGTGGGGTGACAAACTTCCACTTGCTTTACATTTGCAGCACAACATAACTCTTCCCATTCTTCAGATGACCATCACATGCTGTCAATGCCAAATCTTGCTTGCCATGTACCAGCAAGAGCAGCAGCATCTGCTCTTTGGTAGGCTCAACCAGGAGAAAACAGCTGGGAGCAACACAGCTCCCTAAAGCACCGGAACAGTCAGCTCCAGCAGCTCCCAGAGCTGCTGTCACATAGCTGAAGTACTTTATTGCCTACTGCTTTCAGTTAACATTCTTTATGTATGCATCTTAAGGCACAGACACTTGGAACCCTGGTGGTCAAGCCATCTGCTGGAGTCCAGGACTCCACTGACAGAGCCTTGTCAGGAAAAGCACACAACTGTGCGGGGCAGTTTCCTGCAGACTTCGGGGCCATTTATGGACAAGTCTCCATCTTTCCCATCCTGTCTGTGTCCTTTTTTTTCCCCTTTTGGTGGTGTTGGTTGCTTGACTGCAGTTGTGCTTGGGAAATAAAGAATACAACTCTGCTTCAGAAAACTTTAAAGTGATTCACAGCAGGCATCAAATAATTTCTTTGTGCGTTTTTACAATTTATTTTTATATACAGCCCCAAAGTAGGATATTCAACTTCATCCATGGAAACACTCTGTTCAGTCTTCTGTATTAATTCAGTGATGTAAGTGTGAGCAGAGTTATAACCAAGGAGCACTAGGAAAACAGCGAAGTCTGGCCTTGCTGATTTTTCCTTGCTGCCATCCTGCTGGCTCACACATTGCAACATAGGCCAACATCATCCCCACAAACAGCAGTAGAGAAAAAAGCCCATACCTGAAAGCCTCTGCAGACTTCAGAAATGGACTAATAATAGTTTACAGATGGAGAGAAGACACTGAAAACATATAAAAGCCAAAGCAAAAAGCAATCCCAACCCGATATAGCACAAACCTGTCCCTCTCCTCCAGGCAGCATTTGCACACACCAGTACAACACACTGGCAGCAGTTGTACACTGATGCCTTTCTCCAGAGTTGCTGGTAGCAGCCACTGACCACTAATTTAAACAGCTTTCTTTGTCCTACAACAGTCTGACGTGAAAGACAACATTTCCTGATTTAAAAAAAAATAAATCATCCATTACTTTTTTTTAGCTATCATGCTTTTTCACATGAAAAATGGCATTACTCAGACCACGTTCACTTTATGTTACCATTACTTTTCCCCCTATGTTTTTATTTAGCAACTGCATTTCAAAACCAGGAATCCCTGGAAGTTCAGTACTGCTATCCCCAAAGCCCTACCTTTAAGTAGATTTTTCTTAGACTGAAGCAACCGGCTCAGTCAAATATCTTAACATGGAAGACACTTGATGGTCTCAAAACTAACCTGGCAACAACTCCACCCTTTATAATCTTTACTAATACTTTTCCCTTGACTTAGAGGGATTCAAATGAGACCTCAGCAGCAACGTGCCCAACATCACCAACCACACCAGTGATCTTTCTTTCACACACATCACCTGGAGACACACCAAAACATGCTTGGGCTTTCCAGAGTCTCGAGCTCTCCAACAGTGCAAGGTGATGCCAGTTCTCAGGTACAATGAGCAGCCTCTACTGGTGCTACTTCCCCACTAGGATTTCCTCAAAAATGATTAACTAAATTAGGATCTGCTTTACTTATGCCTCATGTTTTTTGATGCTATTCTTAGTATATGTTTTCAAGAAATGATCTGAATCCACATGATTTTAGGCTTTTTTCCCCCCATAAATGCTGAAATTCTTCCATAATTAGAATCACTTAAAAGCTGGGCTTTAGGATAATACAAAGCATCGACAACAAAAATAACAAAAACTGACACTGCAAGGTCTAGGTTCCTCCATCAATACCACAGCATACCAGGACACCACATAGTCATTATTCTGAAGAAATATGTGGCAGTGTTGTCCTCATCACTGCCACAGTGGTGAAGGAAGCAAGGAATTATCTAATTTCTTCTAAACCTTTCAGGAAACCAGAGGCAGAAAATAACAGTTTAATTTTTCCATCTTAGTTTCCCACAGAAGATGAGGTGAACACAAAAGTCAATCTATACACCAGTTCATTGCCCATCTCCTCTTGAAATGAAAAATTACTGGGGTGGCACAGGCAAAGAAAAGAAAGCAGATTTGCAAATGAGACCTCATGATCACAGGACATCTGGACAGACAATGGTTTGGACATTAGCAGGTAGTTTTCAAGGGAGTAAGGACAAGCTTCAGCCATTCTACAGAAAACTGGTTTTATTCTTTTTCAGGCAAAGATCAGAAATAGTTATTTACTTTGACCAGGAAAATGGTCTCATCTCTAGCAAAATCCCATTTGCTCCTCCTCATGATCATTCCAGCTTCTTTAAGAACCTGCACATCTCTGCATGGAACATCAGTACTGCACCCTGACCGCAGGACCCCAAAATACATGACAAACTACTCTCGCCACCCTCAAACCTGGCTCTTCTACCCCTGAAAGACTGCAAAGAAAACTCCACAAAATAAACATTTGAATCTCCAAATGGTTCTTGAGAGAGTGGCCTCTGCCAACCAAAGATGACATGGAGATCATGGAAGAAAGCAATATCCTGCTACTGGTCACACAGGCAGCTAACTGCAGGTGAAGGTAGCACTGGCACTCGTTGCTCTTGCTGAGTTCCAGATGCTAATTATGATCCTCACTTCCCCAGAAGGCTTTACAAGGATTGCCACGTAGAAGCCTAATTACAGGTCCATCTACCAGCTCATTAACTAACTCACTAATTCTCACACAAACCAGGTCTTAGAATCATTTCTTGATGGCCTTCTGCGAATGCAACGGCACTCGGATGCCAAGAAGGCCAAGGGCTATGGACATTTCCCACGTTTGATCCTGCTGGGGGTGCCGTCAGCCTACGGAGCCCACCTGGAGACTCGGGGTCACTGTTACGTTCTCAGACCGAGGTATCACCTCGTCCAGCCCCGCTCCAGCACATCCCACCTTCCCAGCAGTTGTGCAGCATAGCTCAAAAAGTCGCTTGACCACTTCCGAAGAAGTCCTCATCGCACCACCCCACCTCGCTTCGCCACCGCCCTCCCGGGCCGATTCTTCTCAGGTGCCAGCCACATCCCCGTCCCGGGTGCCCGCTCACCCTCAGCCCCTCGCGGGGAGCGGGGGTGCCTGTCGCCACACGGCGGCCGCTCCCCCCGAGCCCGCCCTACCTTCCTGCGGCGGCCGCCCGGGGGCTGCGGGGCGCAGCAGGCGGGCTCGGCGCTGCCCCGCCGCCCGCTCCGCACGTAGGTGACC